>PVJI01014999.1:0-43581 GCA_004026765.1 Micronycteris hirsuta | reverse complement strand
AAACCGTCCTCCAGTGCACTGGCTCTAAAACCTCCCAGGAGGTACAAGCCAAGTTCAGCCACCCACTCTGGACCTGCCCTGCCCTCGACCACCCTGCATGAGCTACAAAGCAATCTGCAGATGGCTGCTACTTGTGCTGTGCTTAGAGGTGCCTGGAAGAAGCCAAGCTAGGAACCAAAAGTGGCTGCCAGGAGTGCCAAGCCTGGGGCCTCATAGCAAGCGGTACATGATATGCTAAGGACAGATGCTGCTGTTTTATGAAAGTCAGAACCATGAGCCAAGATAAGCTGTTTTTATATACAAGCCACTGTAAAGGGCTTAGGTGAGCCTCTAAGTTGGGTAAAACAAGGTCTCAGGGATCACCAGGGTGAGCTGAACAGTGCTAGGTTGATGGAGACTCAGATAGGTATTCACCTGCCAGCTCTGTTGGGGAAGGGCTTGGCAAAGGAACAATGGCCTCTGCCAGCACTTTTGTCTGAAAGAAAGCTTTCCCTCCAGCCTTTACCCTAATGCTGGACAATTCAGTTCCTCCCCACATGTCACTGGAGCTTTTCAAGCTACCGCTCCAGCACCAGAGCTCAGAGCAAGTAAGTCCAAGTAAATCTGTGTGCGGTCCCTTCAAGAGGAACACCTGGGACTTCAGAAGCCCTCCATCTCACCTAGCCACAATCTCCCCTGATTTTTACAGCCAGAAGTTATGAGGACTTCTTTTTCTGGCACCGACTATCTGAGCTGGTGGGCCTGGTATGGGGCTGGTACCCCTAGCTTCTCAGGAGGAAACATTGAAGCTGAGATATCATTCTCAATTTTTAACTGCCACGCATAGCTTGTGGGACCATCCGTCTCCATATCTCCCCCACTCCCACCAGTCTCAACGTGGCTTCTGTATCTCCTTACTTATAGGACTTCTGTTCAGCTAGATTTCAGGCAATTCTGAATGATGGTTGTTTTGAAGTTTACTTAAAATTTTGATGTGGTTGTGGAAGGCTCCAAGTATTGCACTTACCTACACTGGCATCTTGACCAGAAGACATAAGGTAATTTTTACACCCATTTAGACTGCCCCAAATCAGAAAGCTGCATAATGTTAAGTGTTGAGAAAAATATAAAAGTAAATGAACCTTCATGCACTGCAGCTAACATGGAGCACAATCTGTTGTTACTTGGCAATTAAAGTATGTATCTAAGACCCAACAATTTCACTCTTGTGTGTATATTCCATAGAAGTTCTGACACAGGTACACACAGAAATGTGTGAATACATTCAATATAGTCTTTATTTGTGGTGGTGGTGAGTTGGAAGAAACCCCAGTGTCCATGGTGGAAAAAAGTAAATAAGCTAAGTGTGGTAGTAGCTACACCATGGAAAATTCAGTGGCAGGTAGGTACAATGGATTAGATTTGTGTATAGTAGTTTCCTAGAACCACCATAACAAATTTCCACAAACTGGATGGCTTAAAACAACAGAGACTTATTTTCTCACAGTATGGAGACAAGAAGTCCAAAATCAAGTCATTGACAGGGCCACTCTCTCCCAAAGCCTCTGAGAGAAGCCTCTTCCAGCTTCTGGTAGTATCAGGTGTTCCTTGGCTTGTGATATTATAACTAATTTCTGCCTTTGACTTCACATGACTATCTTCCCTCTCTGTCTGTCTGTGTCCCTGTCTGCTTTTTTTTCTTATAGGATACCAATTATATTGAATTAGAACCCACCCTTAATTTTGTATGACCTCATCTTAGCTTGATTACATCTACAAAGACCCTATTTCCAATTAAAGTGACATTCTCAAGTACTTGGGGTTAGATCGTCAACATAGCTTTTTATGGTCCATAATTCAACCCACAACAAACATCAATAGGAACAATTTTACAAATGTAATGCTTAGTGCCCTGGCTGGGTGGCTCAGTTGGTTACAGTGTCATACTATACACCAAAAGTTTTCAGGTATGTTCTCTAGTTGGAGCACATAACTGGGTTGTGGGTTCAATCCTCAGTGGTAGTATGTCAGGGAGGTAATCAATGGGTGTTTCTTGCTCTCTCCATTCCTCTCTCTCAAAAAAAAAGTAGTGCTTAGCAAAAAAAAGATATATTATATTCATTAGTATTTATATAAATTTGAAAGTATACATATCCCAAAAATTATATATCAAAATTTGTAGCACACAGCTAAAGAAGTTTTTAGAAGGGAATGTATAGATTCAAATGCTTATATTAGAAAAGAAGGAAGATTCAAAGACCTAGCTTCTATCATAGGAATTAGAAAAGAGGAAAAATAATTAAAACTAAAGTAAGCAGAAGAAAGGGAATAATAAAGATAACAGCAAAAAATTAATAAAATTTTTAAAATGGAAAAATAATTATAATAATTAATAAAAACCATAAGCTGGTTCCTTGAAAAAAAATCAGTAAAATTGACAAACCTACAGCCAGATTAATCAAGAAAAGAAAAGACAAATCACGAAATTCAGAAATATAAGGAGACATTACTACAGATACTACAACCATTAAAAAACCATTAAAAGGATGGTTATGGTTACAGAATGCTATGAACAACTTTTTGTAAATCCAATAGTTCAGATAAAATGAAAAAAATTCCTTGGAAGGTAAACTGCCAAAACTCACTCATGAATAAATAGATAAAACAAATATTTCTGTATTGCTAAAAGAAATTCAATTTGTAGTTAAAAACCTTCCCAGAAAGGCGACCTATCAAATGGTAGAAAATATTTTCAAATCATATATCTGATAAGTGATTAGTATCCAAAATATATAAAGAATTCATACAACTCAATAGAAAAAAAGAACAATAGTTTAAAGATGGGCAGAGGATCTGAATAGATATTTTCCCAAGGAAGATATACAAATGGCCAAAGGTATGTGAAAAAATGTTCAACATTGCTAATCATCAGGGAAATACAAAGAAAAACCCAGTGAGGTATCACTTCGTGCCTGTTAAATAACAAGTATTTGTAGGGGTGCTGGAAGGAGAAGAGAAAGATCAAGAAATTGAAAAGTTACTTGAAAAAATAATGAAAGAAACCTTCCCTAATTTGGCAAAGGAAATAGACATGAAAGTCCAGGAATCACAGAGAGTCTCAAACAAGATGAATGCAAAAAGGACCACACCAAGACACATCATAATTAAAGTGCCAGAGGTTATAGTTAGAGAATCTTAAAAAGCAGCAAAAGAAAAAGCAGAGAGTTACCTACAAAGGAGTGCCCATAAGACTGTCAGCTGATTTCTTAAGAGAAACTTTACAGTCTAGAAGGAACTGGCAAGAAGTATTCAAAGTGATGAAAAATGAGGACTTACAACCTAGATTACTCCCTCCAGCAAAGCTATTACAATGGTGTGCATAGCGTAACCCCCACAGTCCTTGATGAGGGAAAGGAAGAATGGATAGTATGGTGTTTAAGATACATTGCATAACAATAGCAAGTTAATAACTGTGCCCTCCTGAAGGGAAGAAGGTTGCTACCCAGGGCAAATTGTGTATGTGACTATGAGAACGTTCAGTGGCTCCTGATATAGCCACGAGTGGTGAGGGAGCTTATACTGCACATGTGTGAGAGGCAGGGGGCAGGTGTGCACCTTGGATGCTCATGCATCACTGGGAATTTTTGCCCTGACTAAAGATGGCAGCCAAAAGAAGGTAAAAGATACTGGGGAGCTGGCAAAAATGGTGCACACTAACACACCATAGGAAGGACTGGATATAAGGTCACAAAGGAAGTTCCAGGCTGAGCATTTAAATTAGGGTGGGCTAAAAGAGAGAAGAGAGAGGACCACAAGGCCTGGAGTGAGAGAGGAGGTCCAATGGGAGGTCTGAAAGTCCGGGAGAGAGTCACAAGGTGAGTAGTAAGAGGAGGTCTGACTGGAGGAGACGGTGGCAGGGCTGACAGAGCAGCAAGGAACATGCCTAGACACCCAGATTCATGAGAGATGCTTGAAGCTGAACTGTGATGGGGAATGCTAAGCTGCAGACTTCTGCTTCTGAAAGACAGTACCTCTGAGTGGCATAATCTGAAACTGGCCTGGCTTGGCAAAGGGAGTCAGGACTATGTGTATTTGGGTGTTTTATAGGGAGTGGGACTTAACAGCAGAATCCTGCTATTATTCTAAATCTGTACAACCTTTAAATAAACAACACTCTTTTTTCACCAAACTCTTGCATTGGGAGTCACGCTTCTTGGCAGCAGGCAATTTAACCCCACAGCTGTTCCAGAACAGTACTGATGGGTTTTGTAACACTATCATTTAGAATGGGAGGGCATATAAAGTGCTTCCCAGACAAGGTAAAGCTAGAGGAGTTCATTCACCAAACCCTTATTATATGAAAGTTAAAGGGACTTATTTAAGAAAAAGAAGATCAAAACTATGAACATTAAAATGGCAATAAATTCACAACTATCAACAATTGAATCTAAAAAACAAACTAAGCAAACAAGCAGAACAGAAACAGAATCATAGATATGGAGATCATTTGGAGGGTTATCAGCTGGGAGGGAGAAGGTGGAGAATAGTGAGAAAAGGTGCAGGGAATAAGAAGTACAAATTGGTAGGAACAGAATAGACGGGGCATGTTAAGAACAGTATAGGAAATGGAGAAGCCAAAGAACTAATATGCATGACCTATGGACATGAACTAAGATGGAGGGATTGTCTGAGGGAATGTGAGGTTGAGGGGGGCAAAGGGAGAAAAATTGAGACAACTGTAATAGCATAATGAATAAAACGTATTTTAAAAATAATAGACAGCCCTGGCTGGTGTAGCTCAGTGGATTGAGCGCGGGCTGGGAACCAAAGGGTCCCGGTTCGATTCCCAGCCAGGGCACATGCCTGGGTTGCGGGCCAGGTCCCCAGTGAGGGCCATGTGAGAGGCAACCATACAATGCTGTTTCTCTCCCTCTCTTTCTCCCTCCCTTCCCCTCTGTCTAAAATAAATAAAATATTTTTTAAAAAAAATAATAGACAAAATAATTTTGAAAAGGAAAACAGTTGAAAAATAGGCAAAACCATTTTTTTAAACATTTTATTTATTTCTTAGAGAGAGGGGAAGAGAGGGAGAGAAATATCAACCAGTTTCCTCTCCCACTCCCCCAAACCAGGGACCTAGCCCACAACCCAGCCATGTGCCCTGACCGGGAATTGAACTGGTGATGTTTTGGTCTGCAGGACAATGCCCAGTCTACTGAGCCACACCAGTCAGAGCTGTAGGCAAAGCAATTTTTGAAAAAGAACTTAAACTACCTATTTCAGGACTGACTATAAAGTTACTGTAATCAAGACAGTGTGGCAGTGCTGTAAAGATAAGCATATAGATCAATAGAATAAAATAGGAAGTTCAGAAATAACACTCTAATGTATTTGGTTCATTGCTTTGCTTTGTTTTTGACAAAGGTGCCAGGCAATTGAATGGGAAGGGATAATCTATTCAATACATCGTACTCGATCAACCAAATATCTATATGCGAAAAAAAGAACCTTGACATTTACCTCACACTTTTTTAAAAAAGTAATTTGAAAAGAAACTCGGGTTTAAATATAGGTCTGGAAGAGTTCTTGAAGAGAACATTGGAGCAAATCTTTCTATATTCAGTTAGTTGAAGATTTCAGAAACATAAAAAGCACGAAATATTTTTAAAAAGATGTTAGACTTCATCAGAATTAAAAACTATTGTTCTTTAAAAGATACTGTTAAAAATAAAAGGCAAATACTAGTCTAGGGGAAAATATTTATAAAACATAACTGATCAAGGAGTTTTATCCAGAATATATAAAGACCTCTCATAATTCAATAATAATAACCATCTCATAAGTCAAACAATCTTATTTTTTTTAATGGACAAATAACTTTACAGATACTTCACTACAGAGTATATACAGGTGGCAAATAGTCACAGGAAAAGATGATCACCATCACTGATCATTAGGGAAAGGCAACTTAAAAATCATAAGATACAAACATCTACATGCCTACAAAAGGCTAAGCTTAAAACAACAGAAAACACCCAGCATTTATGAGGACATGGAACAAGAGTAACTTCCATACACAGTTAGCAGGAAACCAAAATAGTACAGCCACTCTGAAAAAATAGTCTGGCAGTTTCTTATAAAGTTACCCTTCAACATAGCCATTACATTCCCACATACTTATTCAAGCTAAATAAAAAACGAGTCTACAAAAGCACTGCTCTGGAGGACGGAACTTTTGGGATGACTCCTGCAAAGGGCACGGCACTTGTACGTTTTCTTGTAAGAGTAATTTTCTGCATTTTGATTGTAGTGGTGGTTACATTGTTGCATACAATTTGTCAAAACTCATTGAAATTAATACTTTAAATTAGTGAATTTTTATGTATGAGAGTTACACCACAATAATGCAGATGAAATAAGACAACAAAAAATGCACCATTTTCAAGAATTAACAACAAGCGATATACATTAAACAACATCAAAATGATCGCTGCAGTGGAGGAGAGAAATTAGGGAGGTATGGAGCTTAAAGGGATAAAAAACATAATAACAATTTGTTATAAAGTTTAAAGTATGGTTAATTCAATCCTCTACATTTGAGGTTAAGAAAAAAAAAACGATTCCTACAGACACATCCTAAATAATTTTGGCAGGCACATCTAGACGCATACTCAGTCTATTCTGGCTGACAGAATCCTGGCTTTGTTCAGGATGGTAGCTTACTTGGATGGAAACATTTACCTTTCCAGGTAGCAGTGTCCATGTGACCTTGTTTTCACCACCGACATAAATATAATGCTTAGTGGGGTTTCTACAAAAGCTTCTAAAAACGGTCAGACTTGGCTAATACCACCTTGGTTTTTTTCACTGTCTGGAACATGGATGTGAGGCTGAGGTGGAACAGCCACATAGCGATCAGCAGGCAAAAAGCCTGCAGATGAAATGCACATTTAAGATGGTGAGTGCAAAAGAGAGAAGAGCCTGTGGCTTTAATGACTTTATGAGACTGATATTACAGCTTCAGATTAAATCTCTATACTTATTATGTGAGAAATATCTACTTCTATTCAGTTAAGCCACTGAGTAGTGGGGTTTCAGATATACACAAATAGATGCAATTCTAATTGCTATAATAGTCGCTTCATTTCAATGACATAAATCAAGTTGATTCTTTTATTTTTTATTGAGATTCATCAACCTATAATGTTGTGTAAGTTTAAGGTGTGCATCATGTTGATTTGCTACACTTATTGCAATATGATTATCACTATAGCATTAGCTGACACCTCTATCAAGTAATTATCATTTTTAAAGTTTTTCTTTATTGACTTGATAGAAAGACAGACATCGATTTGTTTTTCCACTTTTTTTCTTATACATTTTATTTATTTTATTTTATTTTTTAAAATATATTTTATTGATTATGCTATTACAGTTGCCCCATTTTCCCCCCTTTCTTCCACTCTGCCCCCATACCGACCCCATTCCCTGCCCTTTAGTTTTTGTCCATAGGTCATACACATAAGTTCTTTGTCTTCTACATTTCCTATACTATTCTTAACCTCCCCCTGTCTGTTTTCTACCTACCGCTTATGCTACTTATTCTCTGTGCCTTTTCCCCCTCTCTCCCCTCACCACTCCCCTGTTGATATCCCTCCATGCCTTATATAAATCCCTTTAACATTTCATATAATAAAGGCTGAGTGATGATGAACTCCTTGAACTTGACCTTATCTGAGAAGCACTTTATCTGCTCTTCCATTCTAAATGATAGCTTTGCTGGATAGAGTATTCTTGGATGTAGGTCCTTGCCTTTCATGACTTGGAATACTTCTCTCCAGCCCCTTCTTGCCTGCAAAGTCTCTTTTGAGAAATCAGCTGACAGTCTTATGGGAATTCCTTTGTAGGTAACTGTCTCCCTTTCTCTGGCTGCTACTAAGATTCTCTCCTTATTTTTCATCTTGGGTAATGTAATCATGATGTGCCTTGGTGTGTTCCTCTTTGGGTCCAACTTCTTTGGGACTCTCTGAGCTTCCTGGACTTCCTGGAAGTCTATTTCCTTCACCACATTGGGGAAGTTCTCCTTCATTATTTGTTCAAATAAGTTTTCTATCCCTTGGTCTTTCTCTTCTCCTTCTGGCACCCCTATGACTCAGATATTGGAACGTTTAAATATGTCCTGGAGGTTCCTAAGCCTCGCCTCAGTTTTTGAATTCTTGTTTCTTCATTCTTTTCTGGTTGGATGTTTTTTTCTTTCTGCTGGTCCACTCTGTTGATTTGAGGCCCAGTGTCCTTCTCATCCTTTCTCATTTGTTCAAGTAATTGCGACAATTTTTCTTCAAATCCTGTGAGCATCCTGATTACCAGTGCTTTGAACTGTGCATCTGATATGTTGGCTATCTCTTTGTCACTTAGTTGTATTTTTTCTGGATCTTTGATGTGTTCTTTCATTTGTGCCATTTTTTTTTCCTCAGTGCGCCTGTTACTTTAAGGGGCAGAGCCTTAGGTGTTCACCAGGGCAGGGTAACCCACGTCGCAGTGTTGTGCTGTCTGTGGGGGCAGGGCCTGAGAGAACAATGTCACTTGCTCTATTCTCCGCACTTCCCCAGCTACCAACAAGCAAGTTGGGCCCTTCTTTGCTGGCTCCGGGGTGAGTGGATGGGCCTGCACAGTTCCAAGTCCCTGTGGGTCTCCCCAAGGAACTCTCCTGTGAGGCCGGGAGTTCCTCCTGCTGCCTTCTCAACCCCCACAGGTGTATTCAATTGGTGGTTTGAGGCTTTATTTCCCTGCGTTGGTGGGCTGCGTGGTCTGTTCCGCTCCCCAGCTTTTCCTCCCGGTTTATCTGCACGAGAATGAGGGACCGCCCAGTCTACCAGTCTCAGCCCAGGTTTCCCCGAGTGCGCCTGCCGCGTTTTGGCCAGGCGCATCCGCCACAGGCCTCTTGGGGCATCTGGATCGTTGCCGGTACTGCTCCACAAACCGCGTCTTGCCAAGTGCTTTCCACCCACCACCGCCCCGCTTACTGGTCTGGATGAACAGGTCTTCTTTAACTCCTTGGTTGACGGACTTCCACTCAGTTCAGTTTTCTGACAGATCTAGCTGCTTTTGTTTTTAAAAATAGTTGTTTTTCCTCTTTTGGTTGTGCGAGGAGGCACAGTGTGTCTACCTACACCTCCATCTTGGCCGGAAGTCCTGTTTTTCCACTTTTTTTATACATTCATTGGTCGCTTCTTGTTTGTCCCTTGAACAGAGGTTGAACCTGCAACCTTGGTGTATCCAGACAATGCTCTAACCAACTGACCTGTCCAGGGCACATAATTATCATTTCTTTATCATGGTGAAAACATTTAAGATTGAGTCTCTCAGCAATTTTCAAGTATATACACAATATTGTTCACTATAATCACAATGCTCTGTGTTAGGTACCCAGAACTTACCTTCTAACTGCAAGTTTGTATTTAATAACCAATATCTCCCCAATTCCTGTACCTTCCAGCCTCTGGTGACCACCATTGTCTCTTTGTTTCTACAAATTTAGGTTTCTTTGGTTTCCACATATAAGTGATATCATACAGTACTTGCCTTTCTCTGTCTGATTTATTTCACTCAGCATAATGTCTTCATGCTCCATCCATGTTGTTACAAATGGATGAAGTTCCTCCATCTTTATGGCTGAATAATATTTGACTCTATATATAAACTATATCTGGCCTGGCTGGGTTGCTCAGGCGGTTGGAGTGCCATCATGTGTACCAAAATGTTGCAGGTTCGACCCTGATCAGGGTGCCCACAGCAGACCACCTATGGATGTTTCTCTATCTTCTTCTCTTTCTCTCTGCCTCTGTCTCTCTCTCTCTCTTGTCAATAAGCATATCCTTGGATGAGAATTTTTTTAAAAAGTACTGGCCAAGTAACTCAGTTGGGTAAAGCATCCTCCCAATACATCAAGGTTGCCAGTTCAATCCCTGGTCAGGGCACATACAAGAATCAAGCAATGAATGCATAAATAATCTCTCCACCCCTTTCCTCTCTCTCTAAAAAAATAAAAATAAAAATAAATAAATAAACCAGATCTTCTTTATCCATTCATCTGTTGATGGACTCTGAGGGTTGTTTCCTTATCTTGGCTATTGTAAATAATACTGCAGTAAACGTGGGAATGAAGATATAGTTTTGATATCCTGTTTTTATTTCCTTTGGATTTATATCCAGAAGTGGAATTGCTAGATCACTTGGTGGTTTTATTTTTAATTTTTTGAAGAACCACCTTACTGTTGTCCATGGTGGCTGAACCAACTGACATTGTCACCAACAGTGCACAAGGGTTCCCTTTCTCCACAGCCTCATGAACCCTTATTTCTTATCTTTTGATAATAGCCATTATTTTATCTAGTTTGTTGTATTTTAATAGTTCATAAACATCTTAAGATATGAATGGAATCATTTGATTTTTCTATTTCATAAATCAGTTTAAATGTAAGAAAATTTTATGAAAGTATTTTCACTTCCCCAACCATTAGGCAATAAATGAGACTCTCAAGATAACTGCAGATTACAGAAGGGGTCATCAGTTATTAACAAATACTGTGGAAAGGTATTGTATGTTATATAATCTATTATACAAAGATAGTATAATACTGAACCTTAAAGCTTCTTTTAATCTTTTGTTGTAGATAAACAATGACTCACAGAGAAAGGACATTTAAAAGAATAATCATATATGTATTATTAAAGCAGAAATGATGAAACTTTCAGGATGACAATGCATTTAAATGATAATGTTGTTGAAATGTTCCATCTATATGATCATGATCTATTTATCTCATGAAGCAAAACCATAAGGCTAATGCTTGAATAAGAATTGCATTAAAGAAAAATTTACATATTAAAAATTTTGGCAAAATTCCACAACTTTGTCCATTTTAAGCTGTTCTTCCTTGTTTAATCCAAAAATCAAATCCCACCCAGCAAGTACTGTTACCTCAACAACGTGAAGTTCTGTTCACCAGTGATCCTGATCTACATGTTGCAGAGAGCATTAATAACATCCCCAAATAAAAAAATATATATTTTATTAACACCAGGCATTCTCAAAGCCTAAAACCTAAAGAAATACATTTTAAAAACCAATGCTAGTTAACATAAGGGGTTCTAAACTTTAACTGCTTTGTCAGCTTTATTGTATAGACTAAAATTTTGGTTTCCTAGACTCAGTCATACTAAATTGCCTATTGGGTTTGGTGGCTTCTTGCATCATCTCCTGCAACTGTCCTATTTGTTCATCATGGAAATCATTAAGTTTTTTTGTCTGGCAGGGCAGTTCCAAAACATGCTTTTTTCAGTTGAATTTTGTCTGTTTTCATTAGCTTATTGCCATGGCACTGTTACATACTCCCTCTTATATCTCCTAAATTCATCCTTCACTAACTAGTTGCCAAGGGGTTTGAGATCTGGGAGCACAACTAATGCGATGCTTCAGCAAGATGTACCAATATGAGGCCAACGCCAGGACATGCTAGACTTGGTGGGGCCTGCAGACCATGGCTGAGCAAAGAACTGCATGTGCCACCTACACTCAGAAGCTGGGTATTAGTGAACCCAAACGTGGGGTATCATAGCCATTCTAATAGGTGAGAGGTGATATTTCATTGTGGTTTTGGCTTGCATTTCCCTGATAGCTAGTGATGTTGAGCATCTTCTTATGTACCTGTTGGCCATCTATGTCTTCTTTTGAAAAACGTCTATTTGATTCCTCTCCTCACTTTTTAAACCAGATTTTCATTTTTCTACTGAGTTGTATGATTTCTTTATAATTTTGGATCTTAAGTCTTTATCAAACATATGGTATTTGGTTATTTTCTCCCATTCCACTGGTTGCCTTTTCATTTAAAAAATTTTTTATTTTGCTGTACAGAAGCCTTTTAGTTTAATATATCCCAATTGTTTATTTTTGCTTTTCTTGATTGTGCTTTTGAAAGTTCATTCTTTTAAATGAAACACAAAAACTAAGGCATTAAAGGGACAATTTATGAAGGCTGTCTTTAATATTTTAGACTGAAAGATAAAAATACTTACATTAAGTCATTTATTCTCCCTCCCCCTCCACCCCTACATTCCACCTCCTCCCCTCATAAGCATTTATGGGTGGATCACATGCTCTGGAATTCACAGTCTTAAGGAGGATTCATGCAAGTAAAAAAATAAATTATAGTACAACACAGTGAAAGTCTTGTATAGATAAGAAATTTGTCAGCAAGAAAGATTGAAATGATACTAGGCATAGAGCCCAGATTCTTGCAGATTTCTTTCAGAACTTAAACAATGGTGCCTCAGTTTTTCTTTCTGCCATTGATATGCAAATTCTTTTCTCTGAACTTTGGTTAGCTTAAGAACAATTGCATACAACCAACTCCTGATTTTAATTTTTAAAGTTTTTAAAAAGATTTTATTTATTTATTTACTTTTAGAGATGGGGAGGGAGAGAGAAAGAGGAGAGAAACATCAATGCGTGGTTGCATCTCCCATGCCCCCTACTGGGGACCTGGCCTGCAACCCAAGCATCTGCCCTGACTGGGAATCTAACTGGTTCACGGGCTGGCGCTCAATCCACACCAGCCAGGGCATATTTTTTTTTAATTTTTATTATTGATTTGAGACAAAAAGAGAGAAACATCAATTTTTGTTTCACTTATTTATGTATTCATTGGTTGATTCTTGTATGTGCCTTGATCAGGATCAAACCTATAAGCTTGGTCTATGGGGATGCCACTCTAACCAGCTGAGCTACCAGGTTAAGGCAACCAACCCCTGATTTTACTTTACTTAGCAACAAAGGGAACTGATATTTCATGAATAATTAAAATCTACAGGAATTCCCAGATTACACTGAAAGCAGTAATGTCAATTTATTCTACCTAATATTCTACCAGAACTGCTGTAGCAGGATAGGTTGTAGTTCTTTGCCCACTTTCTGGTAAAGGTATTAATGAGTTGTAATAGGACCAAATTATAGTAATTCAGAGGGAAAGGGAAACAGCAGCCTGAATAATCTAACACTACATATATTTTAGTGCCAGAATAAATAAATAAGGAGCACCTCCTAATATACATAATACATCGGTCCAACTGTAGGTTCAAACATAAGAAATTGCTGATATTCAACCATTTTTTACCTGTAAAAATGGCTAATTCTTATAATTTAATGTCAGGCAAAAGAAGAAACACATCAGAAATAGGGAGGTAAAAAAAAAAGAGGCTAGAGCAAATTTGCAAAAGTCTTGAACTCTATCTTCTGGGGTTCATTTATTCAATAAATATTATTGACAAAAATAAAGAAAAACAAAAATAAAATAAAATAATAAATAATAAATATTATTGAGCACCCTACTGTGGGCCAGGCTATTATAGTTCAGTCAATTAGCACATAGTGTTGAAATTAATTTCCCCACCCAAGATGGAGTTGCTCTCCCTGGGTGCCATGTCAGCAAACCGAAACTGAGATAACTTTTGTGTCCTGTAAATGCTTCACTTGACCAGAAACTCAGTGTATCTGGTCAGCCAATCCACAAGCAATAAGCCAACTTTGGGCTTTATACTTATTTCCTTGTTTCTTATTTGTTTTCTACTTTTCTCTTCCTTGTTCCTTTGTTTTTATATAAAATCTTCCTGACTTCCCCCATTTTACAGTTCTCTCTGCCCTTGGGAATGTAGACTGTTGGCTTCACAAAGTGTTGAAGCTTGTTTTTGACACCTGAATTGTCTTCTTTAATCATTTTTAACAACGGTATCAAAGAAGACATTGCCATGGGTCAGCTGTAGATGATACAGAGACAATATGTAACTTTTTTTTTAAGATTTTATTTATTTTTAGAGAGAAGGAAAGGGAGGGAGACAGAGAGGGAGAGAAACAGCAATGTATGGTTGCCTCTCACATAGCCCTCACTGGGGACCTGGCCTGCAACCCAGGCATGTGCCCTGACTGGGAATTGAACCGGCCACCCTTCAGTTCCCAGCCCGCGCTCAATCCCCTGAGCTGCACCAGCTAGGGCAATATGTAGCTTTTCTGAATTGTTTTTGTTAAATCATGAAATTCCAGTGTTGGAAAAGGACTTGGAGGCTATTTAGTTTCAGGGAGTAAATACAGAACAAGAGACAATTTTATAGAATATAGATTTTATGTAATAAATGAGGTAATAAAGTTATTATTGATCACTGGCCCTCCTAAAACAATGAAACCAAAGGGCAATCCTTTTTGACTGTAGAAAGCCTTCTCTCAGAGGAGAAAAAAATAAGTTAATAGATATAGAACTAGACTGTCTCACTTTTGTTGAAATGAAAAAAAGGATGTAAAAATAATTATTTTATATTTTAGAGGGCCCTATAGTTTATAAAGCTCTTTCCATTAGTAATAATTATGTTTTACATTTGTGGAAAGATTTACAGTTTACAAAGCTCTTTCACTCACAAGATTTTATTTGCTCTTCCCAAAATTTTGTGAAGTGAATAAACAGGTATGATTTCCATTTTAAAAGCATTTCATTTTGTTTTATTTTTAAAATTTAAATATTTTATTGTTTATGCTATTACAGTTGTCCCAATTTTTCCTCCTTTGACCCTCTTCACTCAGCCTACCCCCTCAACTCTCACAGTCAATCCCCACACTATTGTCCATGTCTGTGAGTCAAAAATCATTTCATTTTAACATAATTTCAGTCTTACAGAAAAGTTGTCAATAATACAAAGAAGTTCCATATACACTACACTCAGACTCTTCAGCTGTTAACATTTTATCACATTTGCTTTATAGCTGTCTGTTGGTTTAAAATATTTTTTTCTCTGAATTATTTTAAAGTTGTAGTTGCCCTGGCTGGGTAGCTCAGTTGGTTAAAGCATCATCTGGATATACCGTGGTTGTGGGTTTGATCCCTGGTCAAGGCACATACAAGAATCAACCAATGAATGCGTAAATAAGTGGAACAACAAATCAATGGCTCTCTCTATCTCCCCCCTTCTCTAAAAATTCATAAATAAATTTAAAAAATAAAGATATAGCCCTTTACTTGTAAATACTTCAATGTATATGTATTATATATATATTTAAACTAAGTATATTCTTCTACATAACTAACACATAATTTCAAAATCAGGAAATTAACATCAGTGTAATACTATTAGCTAATTTACAGACAGTATTCAGATTTTGACAATTTTTCTATTTACAGACAGTATTCAGATTTTGACAATTTTTCTAATACTATCATTTATAGAAAAAGAAAATTCTAAATCACAAACTGCATTCAGTTTTCATGCCTCTTTAGTCTTCAATCTGAAACAGTTCCTCAGGTTATTATTTTCATTACCTTGACATTTTGGATGAGTACAGGTCAGTTATTTTGTAGAATCTCTCTTAATTTGACTTTCTCTCTTCCCTCCCTCCTTTCCTTCCTTTCTTTCTTTCCTTCTTTCTCTCTTTCTTTCTTTCTTTCTCTCCTTCCTTCCTTCCTTCCTTTCTATTTTTAGAGAGAGGGGAAGGGAGGGAGAGAGAAAGGGAGAGAAACATCATTGTATGGTTGCCTCTGGCGCGCCCCCTACTCGGGGGCCTGGCTTGCGACTCAGGCATGTGCCCTAACTGGGAACCAAACCTTTTGGTTTGCAGGCAGGTACACAATCCACTGGGCCACACCAGCCAGGGCTATTACTCCTTTTTTTTTTTTTTTTTTTTAAGATTTTATTTATTTTTAGAGACAGGGGAAGGGAAGGAGAAAGAAAGGGAAAGAAACAGCAATGTATGGTTGCCTCTCACATGGCCCTCACCAGGGACCTGGCCCACAACCCAGGCACGTGCCCCGACTGGGAATCGAACCAGTGACCTTAGGTTCCCAGTCCGTGCTCAATCTACTGAACTACACCAGCCAGGGCTATTTCTACTTTTTAAAGTGAAAAAATAACATTTCAAGTTTGGAAGATGGACAATAATTGGCAGAGGCAAGACTAAAATTTGAGTCTTCTAATTTCAACATAATGTATCATCAAAATAATAATAACTTAATTTATTTATACATGTTCTATAACTTACTTCTGCAAATATTATAACAATCTATTGTAAAAATTAATAAACAGAAACGTCATTCAGAACAAAGTCAGGAAGCCAGAAGGGAGAGCTCTCATGTCCTGCTTCACTGTCAGTCTTGGACAACAGTCCATAAAAGAGTGGTCCTCTCTTTTGTTTCTTTGGACTTGTGCATGGTTCACAATTAGACCACACATTGCAAATTGCAATTCTTTGTTGTTCCCAAATGAACCCATCTTGCTAGAGAATATATGGCTATTTGTTTATGGTCAACATTATTTAGTGGCTCATATGGGAAACCAAGGAAGACCCCCAACATCTTCGAGGCCGGTAAGCAAACAGGTGAGGTACCACAGAGTAAAATGAGTTCACTGCTTCCTTGTCCAACCCTGAGTTTAAAATAAGTTCTCTTCTGGATCTGAGTTTCCCTCTCTTCACATTTTGAAGTTCTCTGGGTTCTATTGGGGTTCCAATGTAAGGCTTTGTCCTTTGGTGATCGAGGCCCTGTTGGTCTCTGAATAATCAGTTGGCACTTCAGCCTGCCTCCTTGTGGACCAGGATGTTCTCACTGGAACTGTGCTGGCATCTGGCCTCCAATCTGTTCAGACGTTTGTGGAAAAAAAAAAATCAATTGTCTAAATGCTTTGAAGGCACTCCCTCTCCCCACAGAAACCCCAGCAGATTTTAAAAGTATGGTCCCTCCTTATGCTCATTTATTTTTTATTTTCATTTTATCACAGTTTAATATTTTGCATATTTTGACTACCTGATACTGCTCATCTGGCCATTTTTTATTTCTTTTTTATTTTTTAAATATATTTTATTGATTATGCTATTACAGTTGTCACAATTTTCCCCCATTTCCCCACTCCACCTGGTACCCCCATTCCCTCCAGCAATTCCCCCGCCCTTAGTTCATGTCCATGGGTTGTGCATATAAGTTCTTTGGCTTCTCCATTTCCTATACTATTTTTACCATCTCTTTGTCTATTTTGTACCTACCATTTATGCTTCTTATTCCCTGTACCTTTTCACCAATTCTCCCCTTTCCCCTTCAAATGATCTCTCTATCTATGATTCTTTCTCTGTTCTTCTTATTCGCTTAGTTTGTTTTTTTAGATTCAGTTGTTGATAGATATGTATTTATTGGCATTTTAATGTTCATAGTTTTGATCTTCTTTTTCTTAAATAAGTCCCTTTAACTTTTATATAATAATGGCTTGGTAATGATGAACTCCTTTAGCTTTACCTTGCCTGGGAATCACTTTATCTGCCCTTCCATTCTAAATTATAGCCTTGCTGGATAGAGTAATCTTGGTTGTATGTCCTCGCTTTACATCACTTTGAATACTTTTCACCAGTCCCTTCTTGCCTGAAAAGTTTCTTTTGAGAAATCAACTGATAGTCTTATGGGAACCCCTTTGTAGGTAACTCTCTCTGCTTTTCTCTTGCTGCTTTTAAGATTCTCTCTTTATCTTTAACCTTTGGCATTTTAATTTTGATGTGTCTTGGGTGTGGTCCTCTTTGGGTCCAACCTGCCTGGGACTCTCTGTGCTTCCTGGACTTGTATGTCTATTTCCTTTGCCAAATTGGGGAAGTTTTCTTTCATTATTTTTTCAAATAAGTTTTCAGTTTCTTGCTCTTCCTCTTCTCTTTCTGACATCCCTGTGATTTGGATGTTGGTATGTTTGGAGATGTTCCAGAGGCTCCTTATCCTATCCTTGTTTTTTTTTTAATCTTTTTTCTTCTTGCTGTTCTGGTTGAATGCTCATTGCTTCTTTCTTTTCCAAATTGTTGATTTGAAGCTTGGCTTCATCCCTTCCACTGTTGGTTCCCCTGTAGATTTTTCTTTATATCACTTAGTGTAACCTTCATTTCTTCTGGATCTTTTTTTATTTGGTTGACATACTTAATGAGTGATTTGAGCATCCTGATTACTAATGTTTTGAACTCTGCATATGATAGGTTGGTTACCTCCATTTTGTTTAGTTCTTTTTCTGGGGTTTTGTTCTCCTCTTTCATTTGAGTCATATTTCTTTGTCTCCTCAATTTAGCAGCCTCCCTGTGTTTGTTTCTGTGTAATAGATAGAGTTGTTTTGATTCCCTGTCTTAGTAGCATGGCCTGTTGTAGAAAAGGCACCTGTAAATTGTATGGAATGGAGCCTTAGGTAATTGCCAAGGTGGGGCAACCTGCTTCACTGCTTTGTGGCTCCGTGTTGGGGGAGGGCTCAGAGAGGGGACAATGCCACTGCCTGGCTTCTGGAGGTTTGCCTGACGCTCACCCTGTGTAACTGGTGCCCTTCCAGCTATTGCCCTGGTGCTGAATCCCTGACGGAGTGGGTCTGTGTATGTTTTAAGTCCATGCAGGCCCTTTAAGTGGAGTCTTCTGAAAACCTGGCATTTTTTTCCTCTGCCCCAACATGCACTGGTTTCTACACCTAACAGTTATGGGAATTTATCTTCCTGGAGCTGGAATTCTGAGCTGTGGGGTCTGGCCTGGGGCTGAGATTGCTTGCTCCCAGGTTATCCCTCCCAATTTTTGTCCACCACACATGAATGTTGGACTGCCTGTTCTGCTGCCACCGCCTCTCAGTGCCACACCACCCGTCTCTGCATCTCCGCCCCTCCTCACCGTCTGGATGAATGTGGCTTCTTTAAATCCTTGGTTGTTGGACTTCCATACAGATCAATTTTCTGACAGTTCTGGGTGTTATTTATTTTGAGGTCTGGTTGTAATTCTTTGTGCTTATGCAAGGAGGCAAAGCATGTTTACCTATGCCTCCTTCTTGATAGAAAGTCCTTATGCACGTTTTTAACTAAATGCACCAATTTAACCAAAACTAATTTGAATACTAATGGCCATTATATAAGTGTTTGAAATTCCCAAACTTACTTCTTTAAAAATTGATTTGGAAAACCAAAGCTCTGAAATTGGTAAAACTGAATGGAATGTCTATTTCAACTTTATAAGGACTCTAACATTGTCTCTTTGCAAAATAAAAATTTAAGATTAACTGAGGCAAACAAATGATGAAAGAAAGATGGAATGGCTCCCGAAGCCTCATGGTCCTGTGTCCCTGCTTTTTGTCTCAGGCTCTGCCTCCAAAGCCATTTTCTGCCTCCTTTAAACCTATACTAGTACCTGGCTCTTTAAAATTAAGCCTACTGAGGATTCTAATAAACCCCACATCTCTTATGTTTCAGGGTCTAAGGACAAATTGTGATCCATAGTTAAAGAATTTTCTAAAGTGAATGAGGACTCCCAACCTCGTTTCTCAGATTTATATCAGTTAGTCCACATGTCTGTTGATCAGGGTCAAGCCAAACATTGTAAAAAACTTGCCCGATGCAAACATCCTGAAAGGGATTTAGCAAAACAAACCCCTAATTTTGGACAAAATGCTAGAAGACTCCATGGAGATCGCCACCAAACAATTATAGTAGCCTTCCCAAAGCCTGTCAATTGGAACAAAATTCAGCCTTGCTCACAAAAATCTGATGAACCTATTTGTGACAATTATAATTGACTTCAGATTATTTTCAAAGAAACTTCTGATCTTTTTTTCAGATGTTGATTCCACCTCAGCAGCTTTTAACTCTATGTTTATTAAGAGGCTGAAGCAAAACCTTTCTCTTTTAATTAAAAGGACTAGGATGGAATGGGAAACAATGTCCTCTGTAGATTTGGTTAATTTGGCAAATCAGCTTGCCCACACCCTAGATGAGTCATCTAAAATTTTAATAAAATGCCAAAACTCTTAATTTTCAACTCCAGCAAATGAAGGTCCCTATATAAAGTCAAAAACCTCTTAGTTTCTGCCATTACTGCAAAGAGCCAGGACGTCGTAAATGAGATAGTCACAAAATTAAGCACTTCAGGTGCCTTCAGCCTTCTCAACAGCCTTTCCAACATCCTAACTCCCAATGATGGGGCTTCCGGGAACCACAGGGGCTCTTCCTAATCCTCCACCTTAACTGGCTGGGAGAAACCACTCTCCAGACTGAGAATGAATCTCTTTCTGTCTTTATTGACAGCGGAGCCACACTCTTGGTGCTCAACCCCCTTACTATAACTCAGCTGCTACCTCTGAGTGCTAAAACAGTTCAAATAGGGGGGAATCTCTAATAAACCTCAATAGGTGCTGGTCTCTGAATGCATTCATCCCTTTTTGTTTGTGTCCTTTGAGACATACTCAACCTTTTCTCCTTAGCTCCTCTGCCCTTCTTCATTTTTGACTTCTTAGAGAAGTATTATGCCAGAATTTCTTTCTTTCAAAGGGCGAAAATAATTCTAGAATTTGACAGTAGCCATCAAAATAGCCAACCAGGTAAGTTAAATGACCCTTGGACATCTTTTATTTGCTCTGTTTCTGATGGCACTGTAACTGAATCTGGGAGCACTGCTAATCTGTCCCTATTGGATCAGCTACCATCCTTTTTATGGATGAAATCTTCAACTGATATTGGCAGAATCCACAGTGCACCTCCTATCAAGACTCAAATAGAGCACTCAAAACCTCTTTCCAGAATCAATCAATCAATAATAGAAAATTATAAAGCTCAGGGCCTCACTTCCCCTTGCACCAGTCCCTGTAATACTCTAGTTTACTTGTGAGAAAATCAAGGGCTTGAGGGTGGAGGTTTGTGCAGGACTTCTGACCAGTAAACAACATTGTTGTTCCTTGACTCCCCTGTTGTGCCTAACCCTCATCCATCCCAACCGAATGTAAATCCTTTACTGTAACTGATTCATGTTGTGCATTCCCATTGATGAAGATAGCCAATACATTTTTGCCTTCACTTGGAAAGGAAAACAATGTACCAGGATAGTGATGCCTCGGGTTTTACTGAGAATCCTTATTTCTCACAAATCAAGAAGGCTGACCTAGAGGATATGAAGTACCCTAGGGGTGCCTTGACCAGTGTGGTTCAGTTGGTTGGTGCATCGTCCAGCACACCAAAATGTTGTGAGTTCGATTTCCAGTCAGGGCACATACCTAGGTTGTGGGTTCGGTCCCTGGTCAGGGTATATACAGAAGGCAACCGATTAATGTTCCTCTCCTTTCTCTCTTTCCCTTCCTTTCTCTCTAAAATCAATGAATGTATCCTTGGGCAATGATTAACATAAATAAATAAATAAATAAATACTCTCCTAAAAATATAAATTTAAAAAATAATAAAGTCCCCAGGGATTCTACTTTGTTGCAATATGTGAACCACTTGCTTCTTTGCTCTTTCTCCCAAGTCTCCTTCAAAAAGACAGCATCCACTTGCTAAAGCTCTTAGCCTTTAAAGGGTGTAAGATGGCCAAGGAATAATTGTAGTTTTCCCAAACCCAGGTTAGGTATTTAGGGCGTCTGGTAGCAGAACAAGGGCTGCAACTAGATTCAGATAGGCTTCATGGTGTCCTAAGTTTACCAAAACCCAAAACTAAGTGTCAGCTGTGACATTCTCTCAGGCTAGTTGATTATTGCCAAAGTTGGACCCTAAATATCACTCTTGTGGCCAAATCTCTGTATGTTTTACTTAAGAGAAATGACCCTCATCCAATTTTATGGGAAGAACAGGATAACATGGCCTTCAAAGACTAAGAAAAGAATTTAATGAACTCACCTGTCCTGGAGCATCCTAACCATCAGATTCCCTTTTTCCTTGTTGTACCTAAAAAGGAAGGGTACTCACCCCTAAACATGAGGTTCACTGCTAACTCAGAGTGAATTATGGCCAGAAACTGGAATCTGTAGCATGGGGATATCACTGCCTCTTTGGTTAAGGCCACCAGGGAAATCATTGTGGGATCCCCTTGCAGTAGAAGTCCTGAATTCTCACACTCAACAATTTTCAGTCAGCCACCCCATCTCCTATGAATCTTTTCTTTTAGAATTTATTTATTTATTTTTAGAGAGAGGGGAAGGGAGGGAGAAAGAGACAGAGAGATACATCCATCAGTTACTTCTTGCACATCCTCTACTGGGGACCTGGCCCACAACCCAGGCATGAGCCCTGACTGGGAATTGAACCAGTGGTCCTTTGGTTTGCAAGACAACACTCAATCCACTGAGCCACACTAGCCAGGGCTAAAATCCTTTAATTAACTGCTCCTCAAGAACTCCTTCATGTTGTAATAACCTTAACCCTACTGCTCTTCTCTCCATTACCAACTAAGCTCCTTGTGACTGTTTAACACTGATGGATCAACTCCTGACCCCTTATGATACTCTACTGGAAACTCCTGTGAGTGACACCTAGTTCTCATGGTTCACTGATGGTTTTTATTTAAAAGGTGACAAATGGTAAATATTGTGCTGGATATGCAATATCAACACTCTTCGATGTAACTGAAGCAGCACTTTGTCTTTGGCTACTAAGGCTCAAAAAGCTGAGTTCCATGTGCTACTAGGGCCTGTGCCCTAGCCAAGGGCAAAACTGCCAACATTTGTCCTGATAGCAGATATGCTTTTGTAGTAGCTCATGATTTTGGGATGTTGTGGAAGCAATGTGGCTTCCTGACTTCCAGCAGAAATAAAATTGAAAACGTGCCATGTGTTCAGGAATTTTGGATAGTATACTTTCACCTGCTGCTTTAGCTATTATTAAGATCCCAAGGCATCCTAAACCTGAACCTCTGGTACCTAAGAGTGTGTCACCTTACTGACACGCTCTTAAGGAAAGCTACCCTTAAAGGAACTGAGAGCTGTCAAGCTCCTGTCATTGTCCAAAGGGATATTTTCCCAAACAATAGCTTAGATGGAGAAGGCCTCAGAGAAGGAAAAACAGGATTCAAAATCCAATAATTATTGGTTTGATTAAAAAAAAAAGAAAAAGAAAGCTCTGGTTTAGATCAAACAACACCTCAGTTCTACTGGAGACTCTAAAATTCTCCTTCCTAACTACGGTACATGCATTAAATCATTCATTTGTCACTAACAAAAACAGTAGCATTTGTGAATCAGTGTTGGTGGGGAAATACTAATAAGGCCAGAAAAAATGCCTGTCTCACTTGTCCCATTTTGTCCGAAGTACAACTCAGGGAATCCTGTTCACATTGCTTCCAGACATTTTACATGGCCTCACGGACTATTAAAAGTTGGCAAATGGATTTCACGCAGCTTCCCTTGATTCATGGATGTAAATATGTTTTAGCCATGTTTTCTCACCGACTAAACCTTATACACAGGCTACTGCCTCTTCTATAGCTAAAGTCCTCTTGGAAAAGATTATCCCCACCCACCTGAAGAACCCCTCTCAGACTCCATGTGATGGGGAAACCCATTTTACTGGTCAGATGATGGCACAAGAATGTATTGTTTGGCTGGTTTTACAACACTTTTTCTCTGTCCTCAATCCTCAGGTTTAGTGGGGTGCACTAATGTCATTATTAAGACTCATGCCCTGACTGGTGTGGCTCAGTTGGTTGAGTGATTGTCCAGCAAAGGGAAAGGGTGCCAGCTGGATTCCCTCATCAGGGCATATGCCTGGGTTACGGCTGGTCCCTGCCTGGGGTGTGTGCGAGAGGCAACCAATTGATATTTCTCTCACACATCGATGTTTCTCTCCCTCTCTTTCTCCCTCCCTTCATGTCTTTCTCAAAATAAGTAATTAAAATCTTTTTTAAAAGATTCAATTGGCAAAATTTGTAGATTCTCCAAACACCTCGGCCAAAAGCTTTGCTGTTGATCCTTCTATATCTTAGATCTACCCCTTTGGGACTCATAAGACAAAAACCTTAATGTTCAAACATGGACTGCCTAACTATTTTCCAGTTAAATTTAACCATTGAACAGGGAGTAGGGAGTGATTTTCATTGTTCTGCAGAGGTGCTTCATGGCCAAGAGGGCAAGGCTCCAAGTTCCTGCCCCAATTTCACCAAAACAGAATCACTGCATTTCTCTATTTGGGTCACCTCTACAATTTCATTTTTTAAAAAGTATTCTAGCCCTGGCCAGTGTGGCTCCATTGGTTGGAGCATCGTCCTGTAAACCAAAAGGTCACAGGTTCGATTCCTGGTCAGGAAATCAATAAACATATCCTTGGATGAAGATTTAAAAAAAATAAAAGGACTCTATTTCTAAGATTTTGAAAGATATTAAGTGAGATCCTCTTTAAGCCTACTTCAGTGGTGCTGCATGGAGGTGTGTGTCAGAGAAGAAGAGGTAGAGAACTATACCCAGTTAAGAAAACAAAAGAAAAATTCCAATGACTAAAATTATCCAGAAAAAGCAATTTAAAAGAATTCAGTAAACTTCAAAATAACATTTCTGAGTTATTATATTAGGTCTAGTACCTATAGTTCTACAGCATAAGTTCTGATATCAGTCCCGACAGATATTAAATTCCAGTTTAATTGTTGCTTTCTCCATGAAGTCTTCCTGCTGACTCTTTAGAAGTAACATCTTCATTCATCTAAATTCCATTGTCTGGACTTCTCATCATTTACTTTTAGTATGTGTTGTAGTTATTTCTGTATATGTGTATTTCCTTACTATATTGTACTTTCCTTAAGAGTGGGTACTGATTCATTCTCTTTGGATTCTCTGTAGTTCTGTGTACAGAATTTTGCACATAGTAAATGCTCAATAAATACTTGTCGAATGACCATAATACAATGAGTTCCCTCGTTATTTGGGAAACTAAAACTAAAACACTGTCATATTCAATTTTTTTCTTTGATGCTAAGATACAATTATTTTAAATTTCTGAAATCAGGATGCTTATAACAGTTATTGTCAGCCAGATGGTAGTTGTGACATAATTTTCAGTTCATTTGTTCATACCTGAAATGAGATGTAGGAATCTTAGTATACCACGTGTGTTGAGTTTGACTTCCTATTAAAATATCTTTCATAAGATTACAACATAAATTGACATTAAAATGAAATGTGTTTGTATATGCAAAAATACAAGGAAACAGCAGTGGGGTACAAATTTCAGATTAGTGAACAAATATTTACTGTTGATAGGAAGTTTTTTTCTTTCTTGATGGTAAATGAAATAATGGTAAGTCTTAAACTTGACAACACTTACATTTAGTGAATCTGGTATCTCATTTGTTACCTTGGGAGGTTATTGTAAAGACTCTAAGAATTAAATGGGTTAACATATACAAACTGCTTGTAATAAGGCCTGGCAAAAAGTTAGTGCCATGTAAGTACTGTTGTTATATTTTTACGTATTTAGCCATTATTAATTTCAACAGTTGTGCCTTCTAATCTAGCTTCTAGCAAGGTGTCATAAGTGGTAAGATTAAGAGGACTGCAAAAGGAAAACGAGGGGATTCTCCAAGGTGAAAAATAGCCTTGGAAGTTAGGAATCAGTGCCACTGAGGCAGGGGAAAGCAAATGAGAATACAGTAAGTTCTTGTAGAACCAGACTCTCTAAACTCTTCTCAGTTAGACTGAATGCAAATAAAAAGACTCTGGAAAGAAAAGCATCAGGGTTATGGCAGCAGCACTGGCCTTATCTCTCTCTCTTACTCTCATAGTTTCTGTGCTGACCCACTTTTCTCTTCTGCCACCTTGCTGCCTGGCAGGAGTCCCACCATCTTCAGGTTAAATCGTTTGTAAAAGACTAACTTCATTCTCAACAGTGACTGATTCTGCAGCAACAGGAAGAGAGCCAGTGCTTCTCCAAACTTCTTTGCATGCCACTGCTTCAAATCCAGCTAAATAATTTTTCCCAGGGAGTAGATTAGTTGGGAAAAGATGTTTTGCATTGAAGCAGGGTAGTTCTTATCCTGGCTGGCTCTGTCTCAGAACCACTTGTTTGGATATTCAGCCCACAGTGGGCTTTGTGGAATGATAATCATTGAAAGAATGCAACATAGAGATTTCCACTGGACAACTGCTACTTTGTGCTCTCAAAGCCTCTTGTTTCCTCATTAAGACACAGGCAGGAGAATGTATAGAAATTAAAGGCTAACTGGATGTACTGCTTTGGTTGAGACCACACCTATGTACTAATCCTCTCCTAGTATGTCAGCTCCTGCTTTTCAATAAACAATACTTAGGCCATCATCTATTAAAATGTCACTTGTCTTATTCCAAGCATTAAGTTCACTCCTGTCATAACTTCAGTAGGGTCGAGCAACGGGGGAAGGGAGGTAGGATGTGGGGAGTCTCTTTTGCTCCAGGATGCCAGTGGGCTACAGAAATGAAGGATCAGTGAGTTCTGAAAGTATTTTAAATTGCTACCCTGCCTTCTCCACATCCCTGTCTCCTGCCCCTAAAAGCGTAAGAATTCAGTCTTCATTACTCAGGGGTGACAACCCAGGTAGGAAAGATTGATTTTCACTATGGCTGGTTTATTCCGTGCCTGAAGACAGTTCACTAAACCATCAGCCCTACTGCAAGGGGTAGAATTTGTGCTACTCACAGGAGTGCGCTCTCAGATTATGGAAACAATGTCCCAGTTACGAGGTACGACTCAACCTGTCCTGTCTCTGTGTCAAAGATGTATGTTTAGGATAAAGTATAATTTTAAAAAATCCTGGAGTATCTCAGAAGCTGTTTGATAAACACCAGGTGTTTTAATATGCCTAATTTGATTACTGTGAGGCAACTTGGTATTAGGATGTCAGTCTGCTCTGAAATCGTGTAGGTGGTGTTGAGGGTACCTCCTAGGAGAGAAACAATGTCTCAGCTGCCACTTAAACCTATATTTTTCCTGATTATATAAAACAAGACCTGCTTATTGTGAGGGGAGGAGATACAGAAATGTCTAAGTTTATAGCAACAATATCACTATATCTAATCACCTAGAAAAATCTGATGCTTCCTTTTTGTTTTTTTAAATGAATACATACATTATACATATGTTACAAACTTAGCATCATATTGCATATATAGTATTTTAAAACTTTTTATTTGGAAATAATTTGAAACTTACAAAAAGTTGGAAAAATAAAAATAGCACAAGTAATAGCTGTATACCCTTTACCTGGACATGCTTTATAGTTAATGTTTTACTCCATCTGCTTTATCATTTGTTCTACCTATCTACCTACCTGCCTATCACCTATCTATCTATAATTTAAAGGTGAGTTACATATATTATGGATTTTTAACCCCCAAATGCTTCAGTGTATATTTCCTAAGAATAAGATTTTTCTGTAACATAACCACAGTTATCAGCTTTACGAATTCATTGTAAATTCAAATTTACATTGATTTAAGAATTTTTAAAAAATAATTTTATTTAATCCACCATCCATATTCCAATAATATCAGCTGAGTAAAAAGGTGTCCTTTATAACATTTCCCCCTGCAGCACGGGACCTAGCCCAAGGTCAGGTATTACATTTGGTTGTCATATGTCTTCAGCCTCTTTCATCCTGGGACATTTTCACAACCATTATCTTTTCTGACATTGACACTTTGGAGAATGCAGTGCCTTCCACCCCTGCCCCTAATGCATGCTGTAAAAAAAATAACCGAATGTTCCCCATGTTGTGTTTTCTGGGGTTATGCATTCTCTGTGGGAACACCACAGAGATGATGCCGTGCCCTTCTCAGGGTGTCACGTCTGCTATTCTTCGCTGGCAATGTTCACCTAGTCAAGGTCTGTCCAACTTCTCCACTGTACTACTGCTGTTTTCCCCCTACTTTGCTTATCAGTCTACAGGGAGACAGTTTAAGATCATGCAAATATTCTCCTCCTCATCAAAATTTCCCTTTAGATTTAGCATCCATTGATAATGCTTGCCTAATTCAATCATTACCGTGATGGTTGCCAAATGATGATTTTCCAACTTCAGCATTTCCTCGGTTGGTCCAGTAGCAAGAGACCTCCCTTTTCCTCACTAACGTACCTATTATTTTATTGGGAAGGACTCATTAATTCTTCTCAATACACTTTTTCTACGTGTCCAAAAGAGCCACACAATCTATTAGTGCTCCCGCCCCAACCCCGCACACATTTTATTTGGAGCTCCTCATTTTCCTCTCCACGCTGGACTGGTGGTTCTCCAGCCTGCTGCATAGCTGCCTTCCTGACATCTTACGACTTTGTCATCGTAGGACTTTTATGACCTTTTTTTCTGTGTTGGATCCTGTTTCTGAATCATGTGCCTTCTTCTTTCTGAGTTTCCTTTTACATTTTAGTGGAGACTGTCTTCTCTAAACTTCTAAGAAAAGGTAAGCAACAAGTTAAATTTCTTTTGAGGACATGTATTTCTAAAAATGTCTTTACTTTAAAAAAAATGAAAATATCTTAACTTTTTCCTCACTTTATTAAAAGTTTTGGTATTGAATTCTAGGTTAGAAGTTATTTTCCCGCAAAATTTGACAGCATTGCTTTAGTGTCTTTGGCTTCTATTGCTGTGGTGGAGAAGTCCAATGCCATTCTGATTCCTGATACTTTTGATGTTACCTGATATTTTGTATATAATGATACTTTTTTTGGCTTTTATTTAAGGTATTTACTCTACCTCTTATGATCCAAAATTTCTCAGTGTAGCTGTGTTTAAATTCATCATTCTGAGCCCTGGTGTGGGACCATTCAATATAAAAATGTCTTTCAGTTCTGAAAGTTTGTGTGCGTTTTCCTCCTTGTTAACTTCTTCCTGCTGTCTTCTTATTCTGTCTTTCTGAAACACCTATATGTCAGATATTGAACTTCCTTGATTGATGCTTTAATTTTCTTATTTTTCTCTTTTATTATCCATCTTTGGGACCAACTTTCTAAGAGTTTCCCTAAATTGATCTTCCTACCTTATTAGTGAAATTTTTAGGTTAGCTATATTTTTAATTTTTAAGAGCTTTCTTTAATAAATTTTCTTTTCTATTAAAACATACTGTTCCATTCATGAACAAAATACAATATCTTAAGTGAGAATATTATGTATATAGTATTTGCCATTTTTTTTAGTTCATCAAACATTTTTATTTTTGCATTAAATCTTCATTGGAGTTTTTCCATTACCTTTTAGTCCTCTTATAACCCCCTCCCCTCAGCAGTCACCACACTGTTGTCCGTGTCCGTGAGTCCTTTTTCCTTTTTGCTCAGTCCCTCCACCCCTCACCTCCCCCCCACTAGCTGTCATCTGCTCTCCATCTATGAGTCTGTCCCCATTATCCTTGTCAGCTCAGTTTGTTCATTAGATTCCACATGTGAGTGAAATTGTATGGTATTTGTCTTTCTCTGACTTATTTCACTTAGTATAATGTTCTCCAGGTCTATCCATACAGTTGCAAAGGATAATTTTTTTCCTTTTTTATGGCTGAGTAGTATTCTATTGTGTAAATGCCCCATACTTGTTTTATCCACTCATCTGTTGAGACACTTGGGCTGCTTCCGTATCTTGGAAATTGTAAATAACACTGCAGTGAACATAGGGGTGCTTATATTCTTTCGAATTAGCTTTTGGGTTCCTTCAGATATACTCCCAGAAGTTGGATCACTGGGTCAAAAGGCAGATCATTTTTAATTTTTTGAGATATCTCCATGCTGCTTTCCACTGTGGCTGCACCAATCTGCCTTCCCACAAACAGTGCAAAAGGATTCCCCTTGCTCCACATCCTGACCAGCACATGTGAGATGGTATCTCATTGTGGTTTTAAATTGGATTTCTCTGATGATTATTGATGTTGAGCATCTTTTCACACGTCTATTGGCCACCTGTATGTCTTCTTTGGAGAAGTGTCTACTCAGATCCTTTGCCCATTTTTTTAATTGGGTCATTTGGGGGTTTTTTTGGTGTTGAGTTTTGTATGTACTTTATAAATTTTAGATATTAACCCTTTATCAGATGTATCAGCGAATATGTTCTCCTATTCTGTAGATCTTTTTATTTTTAAATATTTTATTTATTTATTATTTTTAGAGAGAGGGGAAGGGAGGTAGAAAGAGAGGGAGAGAAAGAGCAATGTGTGGTTGCCTCTCACATGGCTATCACTGGGGACCTGGCCTGAAACCCAGGCATGTGCCCTGACTGGGAATCGAACCAGGACCCTTTGGTTCCCAGCCCGCACTCAATCCACTGAGCTACATCAGCCAGGGCAATTTTTATTTTGTTGATGAATTCCTTTGATGTGAAAAGTGAAAAAACTTTTCAGTTTGATGTAATCGCATTTGTTTATTTTTCCTTTTGTTTCCCTTGCTTGGGGAGATATGGCCCATAGAAAAAATTGCTATGAGCAATGTCTGAAATTCTCCTACCTATGTTTTCTTCTAGGATTTTTATGGTTTCGGGTCTAACATTTAAGTCTTTGATTAATTTTGAATTTATTCTTGTGTGTGATGTAAAAAGATGGTCTAGTTTCATTTCTCTACACGTCTGTCCAATATTCCCAACACCATTTATTGGATAAACTATCTTTAACCTATTGTAGGTACCTGCTTCTTCTGTCGAATATTTTGACTATAAAGGTGTGGGTTTATTTCTGGGCTCTGTATTTGGTTCCATTGATCTAAATGTCTCTTTTTATGCCAGTACCATGCTGTTTTGATTACTAGTGTCTTATAGTATAGTTTCACATTAGGTAGTGTGATTCCTCCAACTTTATTCTTTCTCAGGATCATTGTTGCTATGCAGGGCCTTTTGGGGTTCCATATACATTTTTGAAATATTTGTTCTAGTTCTATGAAATACATCATTGGAATCTTGATAGGACTCGCATCGAATCTATAGATTGCTTTGGGTAGTATGGACATTTTAATGATGTTAAATCTTCCTCCATGAACACAGTATGTGTTTCCACTTATTTGTATCTTCTTCAATTTCTTTCTTCAGTGCCTTATAATTTTCCATGAACAGGTGTCTTACGTCTTTGGTTAGGTTTACTCCTAGGTATTTTTGAAGCAATTGTGAATGGAATTGTTTTCTTATTTCCCCTTTCTGTTAGTTCATTATTGGCATATAAAAATGTGGCTGATTTCTGGATATTAATTTTGTTTCATGCTGCTTTGCTGAATTAATTTATCAGTTCTAGTAGTTTCTTGGTGGAATCTTTGGGGTTCTCTATATTCAGTATCACGTCATCTACAAATGACAGTTTTACTAGTTCCTTTCCAATTTGGATGCCTTTTATTTATTCTTCCTGTCTGAATGCTGTGGCTAGGACTTCCAATACTATGCTGAATAGGAGAGGTGAAAGCAGACATCCCTGTCTTGTTCCTGATCTTAAGAGGAACACTCATAGTTTTTACCCATTGAGTATGATGCTGGCAGTGGGTTTGTCATATGTGGCCTTTATTATGTGTAAGTATGTTTCCTCTATTTCAGCTTTGCTAAAGGTTTTGATCATAAATCGATGCTGGATTTTATCACAAGTTTTTTCTGCATCTATTGATATGATCATGTGGTTTTTATTCTTCATTTTGTTTATGTGGTGAATCACATTTATTGATTTGCAAATGTTTTACCAACATTGCATTCCTGGAATAAATCCCACTTGATCATGGTGTATGATCTTTTTAATGCATTCCTGTATTCAGTTTTCTAATATTTTGTTGAGGATTTTAGCATCTGTGTTCATCAGAGATATTGGCCTATAATTCTCATGCTTTGTAGTGTCTTTATCTGGTTTTGGCATTAGGATAATGCTGGCCTTGTAAAATGAGCTCTGGAGCCATCCCTCCTCTTGAATTTCATGCAATAGCTTGAGAAGGAAAGGTGTTAGTTCTTCTCAAAATGTTTGGTAAAAGTCCCCTCTGAAGCCATCTGGTCCAGGGCTTTTGTTTGTTGAGAGTTTTTTTTATTACTGCTTCAATTTCACTATGCGTGACTGTATGTTCGGATTCTCTGATTTTTCCTGATTTAGTTAAGGAAAATTGTATGTTTCTAGGAACTTATCCATTTCATCCAGGTTGTCCAGTTTGTTGGCATATAGTTGTTCATAATATTTTCTTAAAATCCTTTGTATTTCTTTGGTGTCAGTTGTTATTTCTCTTCTTTCATTTCTGATTTTATTTATTTGGGTCCTTTCTCTTTTTTTCCTTGATGAGTCAGTTAAAGGTTTGTCAATCTTGTTTATCTTTTCAAAGAATCAGCTCTTGGATTCATTGATATTTTGTATTGTTTTTTAGACTCTATTTCATTTATTTCTGCTCTGATCTTTATTTCCTTTCTTCTACTCACTTTGGAGTTTTTCATTGTTCTTTTTCAAGTTCCTTTAAGTGTAAAGTTAGATTGTTTATTTGAGCTTTTTCTTGCTTTTTGAGATTGGCCTCTTATGCTATAAATTTCCCTCAGGATTGCTTTCCCAGTGTAACACAGATTTTGGATTGTTGTATCCTCATTTCCATTTGTTTCAAGGTATCTTTTGATTTCTTCCATGATCTTGTTGATTATCCATTCATTGCTTTTGGTTTTGGGTTGTTTTTTTTATTCGAAGATTTTATTTATTTGTTTTAGACAGAGGGGAAGGGAGGGAGAAGGAGAGGAAAACATTGATGTGTGGTTGCCTCTCTCGTGCCCCCTACTGGGTACCTGAAATGGCCCACAACACAGGCGTGTGCCCTGACTAGGAATCAAACAGGCCACCCTTTGGTTCTCAGGCCAGTGATCAATCCACTGAGCCACACCAGCCAGGACCCATTCATTGTTTAATAACATGTTATTTAGCTTCCATGTCTTGGTGTGTTTTTCAGTGTCCTTCTTGTGATTGATTTCTAGTTTCATAGCATTGTGGTCAGAGAAATGCTTGATATCATTTCAATCTTACTAAATTCATTGAGACTTGTTTTGTGTCCTAACATATGGTCTATCCTAGAAAGTGTTCCATGTGTACTCGAAAAGTATGTATATTTTGCTGCTTTGAGGTGAAATGCTCTGAAGATATCAATTAAATCCATTTTTAAGGCTACTATCTTCTTGTTGACTTTTTGTCTGGAAGATCTATCCATTGAAGTCAATGGGGTGTTAAAATCCTTGACAATGACTGCATTTCTGTTGATCTTTCCCTTTTTGTCCAGGATTTGCTTTACATATTTAGGGGCTCCTATGTTGGGTGTGTAAATGTTTACTAGGGTTATATCCTCTTGTTGGATTGTTTCCTTTATCATTATGTAGTGTCCTTCTTTGTCTCTTACAATAGCCTTTGTTTTAAAGTCTATTTTGTTGGATATAAGTACTGCTACCCCAGCCTTTTTTCTTTTCCATTTGCATGAAATATATTTTTCCATCCCTTTACTTTTACTCTGTGTATATATTTCAACCTGAGATGTGTCTCTTGGAGGCAACATATATATATATATATATATATATATATATGTCCTGTTTTTTTAATCTATTCAGCTACCCTATGTCTTTTGGTCAGAACATTTAAGCCATTTACATTTAAGGTGATTAGTGATAGATATGTATGCAGTGCCATTTTATTATTAGACTATTTTCCTCTGTTTCTTCTTCTCCTTCTTCTCCTTCTCCTCCTTCTTCTCAAAGCAAGTCCTTTAACTTTTGTTGCAGCACTGGTTTGGCGTTAACAAACTCTTTTAGCTTTTTCTTGTCTAGTAAGCTACTTATTTCTCCTTCGATTTTAAATAATAGCTTTGCTGGGTAAATTAGTCTTGGTTGTAGGTCCTTGCTTTTCACCACCTTGAATATTTCATGCCACTCCTTTGTGGCCTGAAATATTTCTGTTGTGTAATCAGATGACAGTATAAATGGTCCTCCCTTGTAGGTAACTACCTGCTTTTCTCTTGTGGCTTTTAGGATGCTCTCCTTGTCTTTATGTCTTGTCATTTTAATAATGATGTGTCTTTGTGTAATCCTCTTTTAGTCCAACTTGTTTGGGACTCAGGGCTTCCTGGACCTGTGTGTCTTTTTCCTTCATTATGTTAGGGGAGTTTTTGGTCATTATTTCTTCAAATAGGTTCTCCATCCCTTGCTCATTCTCTTTTCCCTTTGGTATTCTCACGATGTGGATGTTGTTATGCTTCAGATTGTCCAAAATGTTTCTTAAGCTCCCCTCAATTTTTTTAAATTCTTTTTTATTTTTGCTGCTCTGCTTGGGTATTTTTTTCTACCTTTTCTTCCAAATCACTGATGTGATCACCTGCTTCATGTAACCTACTGTTTATTCTTTCCAGTATTATTTATTTTAGATATTGCATTCTTTATTTCTGACTGGTTTTTTTTATGGTTTCTATGTCTTTCCTCATGTTTTTGAGTATCCTTATAATTATTACTCTAAAGTCTCTATCTGATAAACTGCTTTCCTCCATTTCCTTCAGTTGTCCATTTCCTGTCAATGGACACTGGGGTTGTTTTTTCCTTTTGGCTTTCGTGAATAATGTTGGTACAAACATGGATGTACAAATATTTCTTTAAGACTTTGCTTTCAATTCTTTTACATACATAGTTTACGAGATCTGTCCAGAAGGTATCCAGACATGTAATACAAAAAGTGGAGACATTCACTGAAGAAGATACAAGATACATGAAACATTGTACATAGGACAATGATGCCTCAGTCTCCTTCAAAGTAGGCATCCCAAGACCTCACACATTTCTCCTAATGTTCCACTGGTTCAAAACACTCTGCAAAATCCTTTGTTGGAATTGCCATCAGCTGCCCTGTCATATTTTCCTGAATCTCATCAACAGTCTGAAATCTCTTCCCTTTCAAAGGTGATTTTAGTGTTGTAAAAAGCCAGAAGTCACAGGACACCAAATCTGGGCTATAGGGGCTGAGTCACCTGGGTGATTTGATGTTTCATCAAAAAACTCTGCATGAGAGGAGATGCATGAGCAGGTTCGTCATCATGATGAAGCTGCAATCACCAGTTGCTCATAGCTTTGACCTTCTGAATCATACAAATAGTTTCCATGAAGGAATGTTCAAGCTTAATGCAAAATTTGATGCAGATTTGTTGCTCTACTCGCTCAGTCATTTTGAATACAATGGCCACACAGTACACAAGCTCAATGACATCTACTGCCCCCACTGACTAGTACAGTGAAGTAATCATTCTTCGTGCATGCACATTCCAGTCCACTCTTCTTGGCTGCCAGGTCACATCAATCTCACGCAAACTTGTTTTCATTATATTAACAGTGGCTGGACTTTTTCAGGACAGATTGTGTGTGTGTGTGTGTGTGTGTGTGTGTGTGTGTGTGTGTGTGTGTTTAATTAGTGGAGTCATAGGATAATTTTTTTAAGGGCCACCATACTGTTTGCACCATTTCGCGTTCCTACCAGCAGTGCATGAGGGTTCCAATTTTTCTACTTCCTCACCAACACTTGATATTTTCTGTTCATTAAATTGTAGCCACTGTAATGGATGTAGGCAAGCTATTTTATTTACATAGTTTTAGACCATGCTTTTTTCATGGAACATGGTCTTAAGCATTTTTCCATGTCATACTGAAAATATGTTTTAAAAACCACGTAATACTGGTTTGGTGCTACTGAACTCCTTCAGCTTTTCTTGTCTGGGAAGTCCTTACATGTCCTTCAATTCTAAGTGATAACTGTAGGGTAAAGTAATCTTGGTTGTCAGTCCTTACTTTTCACCTCTTTGAATATTTCTTGCAAATCTTTCTAGCTTGCAAATTTTCTGTTGAGAAATGAGCTGATGATCTTATGGGACTTCATGGTTAGAAAAGCTTCTAACTGCTTTTTTTTTTGCCATTTTTAAGATTTTCTCTTTGTCTTTAAATTTTGGCATTTTCCTAATTTTTATTTTTAAAAATATTTTTATTGATTGATTTTAGAGAAAGAGAGTGTGTTTGTATGAGAGACAGAAACATGGATTTGTTGTTCTACCCACCTACATGTCCATTGGTTGATTCCTGTATGTGCCCTGATCAGGGATCAAACCCACAAACTTGATGTATTGGGACAACGCTCTACCAATTGAGTTACCTAGCCAGGTCAACATTTTTCACTCTAATTATGATGTGTCTTGGTGTGGGCCTCTCTGGGTTCATCTTGTTTTGGACTTTTTGTGCTTTCTGGACTTGTATGTCTATTTCCTTTATCAAGTTAGGGAAGTTTTCCGTTATTATTTTCTCAAATAGGTTTTCAACTTCTCACTCTCTCTATTCTCCTTCTGGCACCCCTATGATGCAAATGTTGCAATGCTTTAAGTTGTCCCAGAGGCTCATTATACTATCCTCATTATTTTTTAATTCTTTTTTCTTTTGCTCTTCTGACTGGTTGTTTGTTTGCATCCTAATATTCCAAATTGCTGATTTGATTCTCAGCTTCTTTATTTCTGACTGGTTCTTTTTTATTGTGTTTAAGTTCTCACAAAGTTCATTGAGCATCCTTGTAACCACTGTTTTCAACTCTGCATCTAGCAGATTGCTTCTCTCCATTTTGTTCATTTCTTTTTTTTTGGAGTTTTGTTCTGTTCTTTCATTTGTGACATGTTCCTTTGTCTCCTCATTTGGCAGTCTCCCTGTTTGATTCTGTGTAATAGATAGATCTACTATGTCTCCTGGCTTGGTAAAGTGACATAATGTAGGTATCCTGAAAGGTCCAGTGGCACAGACTCTCTGTTCGCTCAAGCTGAGCATTCCAGGTACTCGTACCCCATCACCTGGTGTGGGTTGTGTACATCCTCCTGTAGTTTGCCTTGATTGCTATTGGCACATCAATGGAAGGGATTTACCCCCCAGGCTAATATGCTATAAGGACTGGCTGCAACCACTGACCAGTGTGGAGGATCAGCTATGTAGTGGCCTACCCCAGAGAGCAGGACTTACTTTAGCAGGGCTTTGATGCCTGCTGAGTCCACACCTTAAGCAGGTTGCTTATCTTGGTGGTTGGATTTTGCTTTGATGTGGTCTGAGGTATCTTCCAGGTATTCTGGCTCTTGGGCCTCCCAGGAGGTGCAGACCAACATCAGCCACCACCTGTGTTTTGCCTGGGGCTACCTGGTATCCACAACAAAGTCATCTGCAGATGGTTGCTACTTGTCCTGGAGGTACCCAGTTGAGGCCAAGCTGCAAACCAAGGCAGGATGCAGGGGCCACTTAGTGAGAGGTATAGGCATGCCAAGGCCAGATGCTGTTTTCTTGAGAGATTTTAGAAAAGTCTAAAGTGTGAGCCAAAACAAGCCATTTGTATGGAAAAGCCACTGGAAACAGCTTGGGTGAGCCTGCAAGTTGGTGGGGTGGCATCTCTGGAAATCACCAAGATTGGGCAAATGGTATTAGCCAGGTTGATGGAGACTCAGATATGACACCAGCCTGCCATCTTTGTTGGGGGAGGGCTCAGAATAATGGCCTCCACCAGCACTTCTGTCAGGCAGAAAGCCTCATCTCCAGCTCTAGCCCTGATGCCATAAAGTTCATTACCTCACTGAATGTTCTTGGTGCTTTCTGAGTTGCTGCCCCAGTGCTGGAGCTCAGAGGAGAGTCAGAATAAGTCTGTTTGTGAACCTTTAAGAGGAACCCAAGGACTCCAGAAGTCCTCTAGCTCAGTCATAATCTCTGCTGGTTTTTACAGCTAGAAGTTAGGGGGACTTTTCTATCTGGTACTAGAACCCTGGGCTGGGACCTCTGAGTCCTCAGGGGGGATTTCCACAGTCGACATATCTTTCCCAATTTATATCTGCCACACGTGGGTGTGTGACAAGCCCATTCCATTTCTCCACTCCTCCTACCAGTCTTAATGTGACTTCTTTAAATCTCTTGTTTGTAGGATTTACATTCAACTAGGTTTCAGGAATTTCTGAATAATGGTTATTCTGTAGTTTAGTTTAATTTTGATGTGGTTATGGGAGGGTGTGAGTACCGCATTTACTTATGTCGTCATCCTGACTGGAATTCTCTGTATTTTTAATATATATTGCCAGATTGCGTTCCTGAAAAGTTGCATCAGTTTATATTCCTACTACTAGTAGTGAGAGTATTATCTACACTAAATAGTATGAGAGAAAATTGTATCAGTGTATTACCAGAAAGGGGACCAGCCTGCAGCAGGCCTTCTTAGGGTCTGCTGCTCATATGTGGGTTCTTGACTTTGTGCAGGAAAGATTTTTACAATATGAGTCCAGGTGATTTTGAGAGTACATTTATTAAAGCTGGAGAGAGTGAAGTGAGGAAGGGCCTAGGATAGAAGCAGCAACAGGAGAGAGTCTAGGTGGGGCTGCTTTGGCTCTCTAGATATGTTAGAAGAAAGAAGTGAGCTGAGTCAGGGCCACTTTAGCTCACTGAGAAGTTAAAGAGAGGCTTGGAGACAGGTTCAGGGGGTTAGCGCAGGAAAAGCTGCTGCTGCCAGTGGCTGCCCTGGTTGCGAGTCTCATAGGGACCCTTAGAGTTTAGAAGATGCTTACCTGTTGGGGGGAGAAGGGGGAGAAGGGAGAGTGTGTGCTGGGTCCTTTGTTTTGAGTGTTTTTAAAGGCTGGGAGTTTAGCGAAGGTATTCATCAACTTGCCAGGTATGCCCTTTCAGGACTGTGGTCTCTACTAATAGGCTGATGCCAGGGCTGGGGGTGGGGGCGGGCAGTTATCAGTCATTTGCAGCTGGTCCTGGTTTTGCTGCTTTTCTGGGCCTAGAATGGAAATACAACTGAGGCCTAGATAATATCTCTAGGGAGGTAGCCTTCTGTACCTGGCTGTAAATTGCTTGGCCAGTCTGTTCGGCTGTCTCAGTTTTCCCCTTTCACTTGCCAAGGAATTTTCCTAGCTTCTTACTGTCATGCCTCAAATGTATGAACATCATACAAGGTCAGCAAGAATATACATCCACTGATAACAGTGGGCACCTCTGAGAATACGTCTGCTTTTCATGTGTGAGTGGTCAAAGAAATATTTTAATTTCCTAATTTAAAATAAAAATGGGTAAAACGATATACTCATTTTAATACATATGCTTTTTACTTTTATTACAGTTAAACTTTTTTCATGTTTATTATATTTCTCCTTTTGTGAAATACCCATTCATTTCATGTCTATTTTTCTTGAGTTGTTAGAACTATTTATATACGAGCTCTTTCCCATACGTGGCAATGATATCCCCCTAGCTTCTTGTTTTATTTTAAACTTTTAAAGTTTTGTTTACTTTCTACTTCCAGAAGTAAAAGTTTTATGTAGGTGCTTACATTTATCCTTGTTTACAATTTATTTCTCAACTTTTTTACTTAAAAAACTCTTCTCCATTCTGAGGTAGGATATTCATCTGTATTCTACTTTGTTTTTGTGTATCCGTATGTTTCAAATTTCACCCTTGAATTCAACTGTAATTTATTTTACTATATATTTTGATAAGGAACCTAACCCAAGTAGTTGACTAAATGCCCCCAAACCACTTTAAAAAGTAAACATTCCTTTCTTGGTTGACTTGAAATGCCACCTTTATCAAATACATTATTTATGCATTCGATCTAATTCTAGGTTTTTTACTCAGCTTCCGATGGTGTTACTGGGAAAATTAGTAGTCATCCAGGAAATGACTTGCCCTGAAGTATTACTGGTTAGATAATGAACAGTCTAGTTAAAAGAGGTTTATTGAAACAACCAATTTGAAAACATAAGAGAATTATTTTGTTGTTCTTCATACTTAATTTAAGGGTGTGATGACTAAACTTTTTAATCTCACTTTTGAGCATTGCTGATTGGATGTGCAAGCATCACCCAATGGCAAGGCACAGTTCCCAGGGATAGACTAAAGAACCCCTGCCTCACAAGTCCCACACATTCATTTGCTTCTGGTCCTAACTAATGTAAGAAGTCGTCAAGTGACTTCTGATGGTGGTGTGCCTTGGTTTACTGTACTTATCTGGGTGCAATCTATGAATCGCTGTAATAAACATCTTAAAAAACCTTTTTTTGGTAAAAATTTATTGATGTGAGGGGGGAGAAGGGTAAAGAAACAGTAATTTGTAGTTCCACTCATTTATGTATTCATTGGTTGTTTCTTGTATGTGTCCTGACAAGGGATGATTGGCAACCTTGGCACACTAGGACAACGATCTAACCAACTGAGCTACGCCTTTTCTTAATAAGACTTAAAAACATGGTTTTCGTTTCTTACCATATCCCTAGAGTGCACGGATAGGTATTAAGAAGTTCCTTCCCCGCCTCACAGCTGCATTCTAATCCAGGAATGGGTTTGTGAAGTCCTTCAGGAAGGCACGCAGAGTGGGCCCTAAGAGGCTATAGCGCACGCTCACGGGAAGCTCCCCGGCCCAGGGTCAGCGGAGATCTGTGCGGCAGCAAGAGGAGGAGCAGTCGGGGACTGCAGGCAGAGGGAGCGACGAGAGCTCGGTCTCGAACCTGGAGGTAAGCACCGGCTCCCAGCTTGTTTTACGGGCTTTCGACAGATTGCTTCGTGGCTGTTCACCTCGGATTCGATTTACTGCTTTCCCCTGCTCTCTCCGCCCCAGCTCCGGGCTCGCTCTCGCTGGACCTTCTTCCCAGCGTGCCTTGGCACTTCCTTCCCAGTCTCCTCTGCGCGGCTTTATCTAAACTCCCTTTCGCTTGCTTTTAGCCTAGATCGAGCTCCCTGCGTGCACCGCGCGCTGCCGGAGGCGCGTAAGTGAGGAGTGGGGACGGCCTAGTGGGGTGGTTCCGGCTGGGGACTGTGGATCTGGTGCACCTCAGGTTCCGAGTAGAATACCGGGTGAGGGTGGAGCTCGTCTGGCGGATCCCAACATAGTGACCTGAGTCCAGAGGCCTGTAGTCAAGTACAGTAGGGGTTCAGGATCACGGCTTCCTGAGTTTGGTTAGGAGGGGCAGAGGAAACTTGCACCAACACCTGTAGTACAAACCCCAGGCGCCCACAGCAGGATGAGGCCAGCCCACTGTTAGCTGTGGCGGTCCCTGTGCGGGCGCGACGCCGCTGAAGACTGCTGGTTGACCGGAGTGAAGGGTGCTGAAGTTTGTGTCAGCTGAACGGAGCTGGCAGGAGGGGCAGTGGTTTGAAAGGAATGACCCACTGAAAAGGAATTTGACAGTTTGGCCGCGTACTCATCCTTTTAGATCAGTTTTTAAAAAAATTGAGATACAATTTCATATACGATTAAATGTATCCTTTTAAAGTGCGCGATTCAATGGTTTTTAGTATATTCACACAGTTGTACAACCACCATTATATAATTCCAGAACATTCTCATCACTCTGAAGAGAAACCGGGAACTCATTAGCAGACACTTCTAATTTCCCCTTGTCCCCAGCCCCACTAATCTTTTTGTTTCTATGAATTTGCCAGTTCTAGATATGTAACATAAGTGGAATCATACAGTATTTGTCCTTTTTGTGTCTGGTTTATGTCACAGCATAATGTTTTCAAGGGTTGTAGCATGTGTCAGTAATTTACTCTTTTATGACAATAATACAATAATAATCAGTTGTAGGGATATACCACATTTTGTTTCTCCATTAGTTTATGGGCATTTGGGGTTTTTTCTTCACTTTTTGGCTTCCTAGCCCTTTTAAGGTGTACTCCTTCATGGAACTCCCAGTCTGAGGTGCAAACATTTTAAAACTAAATTGAACTCTGGGATTGGGACAAGTATTTCCGTGATCTCAGATGAGGAAAGTTTGTCTTTTTGAAGTCGTCTCAGTTCAGCACTGATTAGACCATTAATTGTAGTGGTAACTGAGCAGTTCTCATTAGAGATGCTGCTGTGTAATGCATGCCATGGCATGTTGTATATGAACTGAGTGTGGTCAGAGCCGTGTGTATGAAAATGCTACTGAAATAGCTGTGGAAAGTGGTTTTATCTTTTTAAAAAACTCACACTGGGGCCTGGACCGCTGTGGCTCAGTTGGTTGGAGTGTCCTCCAGTAAACCGGAAGTTTTCAGGTTCGATTCCCAGTCAAGGCCTGGAGTGGGGTACTGTCTCCCAGTCTGGGCGCATAGGAGAGGCAGCCCATTGATGTTTCTCTCTGTTCCTTCCCTCTCTCTAAAATCAATAGGCAGATCCTCTAGTGAGGATTTTTTTAAAAGCCCACAGTTGATCTTTATGAATTTATTTGCTAATATTTCTTCGAAACCCCAAATCCCAAATTGGTACTTAGGGCACTTTTGCATATGTACAGAGTGCTGAATAATTTGAGTTACTCAATGCGCCTGTTCCCAGTTGAGGTTAAACCAGGGGAGGCTCTGCTTCTTGTTTCAGTCTCATACTGGAAATGAGAGTCCTTGTTGCAGGTATATTTAATGCCAGGGTTTTTTTTCTTTCACATTTTGTGCTTTTTGTTGGTGATTTCACTGTATGGAAAGGACTCCAATCATATTGCTGAAATGCTGTCTTTTGTTTACATGCAAGAAGGCTGTGATGTGCCTTGAAAAGACAAGCTTTTTTTAGATAAGCTTTGTTCAGCAGAGAATTCAGTGCTAATGAATCAATAATATATATTAAATAAAGTGCCATTAAACAGAAACTCACATAAAACAAGATTATACATTGACTGGTTGGTGAAATGTTGTGTCTAGAGGCTTGCAGGAACCTAACCATGTATTTCTCCTAGGAGCAATGGTTCAGTGTTTGATAATTCAGCATTCACAGAACTTAGCTACTGTGAATAACGAGAATTGACTGTATAATCAATTTAAATATTCAAGGCAGAAAGCGCAGTGTGAATATTTTTAAATCTCTGTGACTTTTAACATTTTTTCCATTTCAAGTATTCATTTTTAATACCATACTGGCAGATTTGAAGTGGAGAGAAGCTAAAATAAAGCTAAAATGTTCTTTATACTATGTTCTGAGTAGGGACGAGGTTAAGTACTGGAGATTCAGTAGTTAGTATATGTCCCCTCTGTTTTCGAATGACTGAGTTAGGATTATGTGTGATAGGTGATTTCATATATGTCTAAAATGCTCTGGGAATACAGGATGAATTCTATTTAGAGTGTAGTTAGGAGATGACATTTTGAGGTAGAGTTCCTTCTTTTTACTTAAAAAAGGTTTTTTCGCCCTGGCTGGTATAGCTCAGTGGATTGAGTGCGGTCTGCAAACCAAAGCATCGCTGGTTAGATTCCCAGTCAGGGCACATGCCTGGGTTGCAGGCCAGGTCCCCGGTTTGGGGTGTGCTAGAGGCAACCATACATTGATGTTTCACTCTCTCTCTTTTTCCCTCCCTTCCTCATCTCTCTAAAAATAAATAAATAAAATCTTTAAAAAAGAAGTTTTTTTCTACTCTGGTTAAAATTTTTTTCCCCCCACAATTATAGCAGCACGTGTATAAATGAAAATAAAAGGGAAAAAACCCTTGATATCCAAGCCTGCTATTGATCCTCATCCATCACTGAGTTTTGTCAGTTCTGCCTCCTGTAATACATATCCAGGGGTCATCCTTTCTCTACATTTCCATGATCTTTGAGCCTTTGTCATTTCCATTCTGGACTGTTGTAACACAGGTTCCTAACTGATCTCTCCCTCAATTATTCACTGTTGACAGAGAGCTTTCTGAGGCATAAATATAATCTTATCATTCTCAGCTTAAAATTCCCATTGTTTTCCATGGTTTACAAACTAAATTTCTAAGCTTTTGAAGGTGGCTTCTATTACCCTTCATGGTATGCCCTCTCCTGTATTTAATAAAGAGGAAAGAGGTCGGACAAAAGAGGAAAACTTCCTTATATAACATGCCTCATGCCCTCTTAGTTTTTCCTCCTTCCATATGTAATTAGAAAT
>PVJI01014998.1:21938-42434 GCA_004026765.1 Micronycteris hirsuta | reverse complement strand
ATCTCTATTGGTTCCCTGCAGATCTCTCCTCATCTGTTCAAGCAAGTTCGTTAATTTTTCGTTGAATTCTGAAAGCATCCTTATTACCAGGGATTTGAACTGTGCATCTGATAGGTTGGCTATCTCTTGGTCGGTTAGCTCTGGGGTTTTGATCTGTCCCTTTCTTTGGGCCATTTTTTTCCCCCTCGGTGAACCTGTTGCTGTAAGGGGGGCGGAGTCTTGGGGATCCCCTGTGCAGGGAAGTTCCCGGTAGTTGTGCTGGGACCGAAGCCTCTGGGGGCGGGGCCTGAGCGCACAATGGCGCCTTCTCCGCTCTCCGCACCCACACCGCCTCCTGCAAGCACTTCGGGCCCCTTTGCGTTGACTCCGGGGGTCGCTCCGGGGTCGGTGGGCGCCGGGCGCAGACCGAGCTTCAGTCGGTCCCCGTCTGGGTATGCTTCAGCCCCGCGCGGGATCCGCCCCTCCAACCGCGGACCTGCCGTCTGCTCACCTGCTCGCCGCGGGGTCGCCGAGCACCCTCCCTTCGCTCTGCACCTTCTGGTTCACCAAACTTAATGAATATATCTTCTTTAATTCCTTGGTTGTCGGACTTCCTCTCAATATGATTTTCTGTCAGATCTGGCTATGTTTGGATGTGTATATTTCTTTTTTTTCCCTTGTTTGGTTGTGCGAGGTTGTACGGTGCATTCACCTATGCCGCCATCTTAGGAAGTCCCAAGGTAATTTTTATATATAATCCTGGGTGTTTTTTTGCTTTTGATATTTTTCAGTATAGAAATTTGATTTTTAAAATAATTTCAACTATTTTTTGTAGTAAGATACTACATCTGATCATAAATTCCTAATTGGGCAGATCATGGTGGATAGTTGTGCCTGAGACAAAAACCTTTTCAGTCAAAGGTTTATTTTTGCCTTAAGCAAGCTCTCTTCACTGTTTCAGTGCATATACATTGACACACCCTTGAAATAACCACCCTCAAGAACAAAAATAAGTGAAATTACATAGTAGTTACCTTTCTCAGACTTATTTCACTTAGCATAATACCCCTCTAGGCCCATCTATGCTGCTGCAATGGTAAGATTTCATTCCATGTATGTAACAAGACTTTTTTATATACTTGTCTTCTGAGGGGCATGTGGGTTGCTTCCATACGTTGGCTATTGGAAATGATGCTGTAATCATTTACAATATTTATGCTATAATCATTTACAATATTTATGTGAACATAGGAGTACACATATCTTTTCAAATTAGTGTTTTGAGTTTCTTTGGATATATATATCCAGAAGTGGAATTGCTGGGGATTGAGGGGATTGGTGAAAAAGCTGAAGGGATTAAGAAGTGCAAATTGGTAGTAACAATATAGTCACAGGATGCAAAGTACAGCATAGGGAGTACAGTCAATAATAATGGGATAACTGTGTGTGGTGTCCAGTGGGTGCTTGAAATATCAGGATGATCACTTTGTATTATGTGATTGTCTGATTACTGTGCTGTACACCTGAAACTAATATAAAATAATATTGAACATCAACTGTAATTGAAAAATAAGAAAAAAGAGAGCACATAATCTTGTTAGCTCCTGTGATCCAGTATCCAAGTTGCTCTCTCCCACCTCCATATATGAGTACGTTCCCTCCTTAATTCAAATGCATAAAAGAAGCTACAAAACTAATTTTTTAGAGCACTTGAGATCTTGCTCTATGGCCTATTCATCAGTTTGGCTCAAATAAACTCTTATTTTAAAATTTTCAAAAGAAAGATACTGTAAATAGAAATACAGTCAAACCTTGGCACTGGAACGTCTCGGTTCTCTAACAGTTAGGTTCTTGACCAAGTTGTTCATGGAGAAAAGGTCTCGGTTGACTAACAAAACTTTGTGTATTGATTTTCTACCCTACGACCTTTTCTTGCTGTATAATCAATCTTGCATTTCTCGGGTGACAAAGGACATTTGGTTTTCGAAGAAACCACTTCTTGAACAGTTTTCTCAAATGAATTAAGTTTGAGAACTGAGGTTCCACTGTCCACTGTAACCATAAATAAAATTCAAATTACCCATAGTTTTATTCAGATATACATACTCACTAATAATAGTTGTAGATTTTGTTAATGGCACAAAAACAACATCTCTTAGAGCCTTTATTTTATTATCTTAACTGTCTTTTTCTCTTTTTATTTTTCTATAGTGCTTTCTCTCTTCTTCCCCATTTTTCCATTATTTGGCTTCTAATTCACCCTATTAGTTTTTGTTCTTTTTTCCTGTTTCTTATACTTATTTTTTTCTGTATAGAGTCTAATATACCCTTTTACTTTGAATGTATTCACCTTGGGATCTCTTTGCTGTCTTCCTTATTTTCTGGCTTATAAAGTGAGGACTTAAAAAAAACAAACTGTTCTCTTACATCAGATAGTTGTATATTATTTTAGAGGAATATGACATTGACAAGTATAAAAGGGGAGGAGAAGGAAATTTTGGGTTATAGTATATGACTTGTTTTTCTTTACTTTTTAAATCAAGTGTCAGAATAAATTATCACTTGTTGGAACAGAGACACTCAATGAGTCAAATGCTCAGGTATGTACCCTTTAATTCTATCTAAAAATAAGTAAGTGGAATTCTTTATGTTTTAGATAAGTTTAGCTGTCTTTATTTATCCCAAGTATAATAGTTTTGTTTATACCTATATGCTTAGTCATTCGGAAAACTTAAATCTTTCTGATTTAAGAGACATATTTTAAAAACTTCTTGATTCAGCTGTTATAAATAATTAAGAATATTTTATTTTATTTATCTTATTACAGCTACAGATACCTTTAACTGTTGAGTCAGTTACCCCATGGCTACTGTTATTATGATGCTTTATTAAAAACTGTAACAAAGTTTTACCTACTTTGTGTTAATATAGAAGCCACAGTTATTTTACTATCTGTGTAAAATCTTAATTGATTTTACCCTAGGCTTACAAAACAATTAAGATATTCATTTTAATAATCAAAGACCTTTGGAGTTGGTTTAGGAATACTCCAAAGGGTCAGGACAACAGATTAAGAATTCAAAATATGGAGTTCCTGCCAAGATGGAGGCATAGGTAGAAACCCTTCACTTCCTCACACAACCAAAAGGAGGATAACAACCAATCTAAAATCAATAAATAACCAGAAGTGCCAGAAAATCAAACTGTATGGAACTCTGACAACCAAGGAATTAAAGAACAGTCAACCAGACCAACCAGACTGGTAAGACAGGCAGACAGGCAAGGTGGCGGACCTCTCAGGTAGGGCTGGCTAAGTGGGGAACTGAGACTCAGAGTTGACTGTGGACTACGGAGGGTGCTACAGTGGGAGAAACTCCCAGTCTCACATGAGAGTTTGTTGAAAAGTGGGCTAGAGCCACGCAGGCAAGCTGCGTTGTTCTCTCTCTGGCCCCCCCTCCCCACCCCCCGCAGCCCAGACAGTGCTGCAGCGCAGCAATGAGGGTATCCCTGTCCTGGTGAATACCTAAGGCCCTGCCCCCTTATAACTTAACAGGTGCGCCGAGACAAAGAAATAGGGCCCAAATGAAATAACAGAGCAAAACTCCAGAAAGAGAACTGAGCAATGAGGTGATAGCCAACCTATCTGATGGAGAATTCAAAGCCCTGGTAATCAAAATGCTCACAGAACTGACTGAGCTTGGTCGCAAAATGAAAGAGCAAATGAAAGATACCCAAAGTGAAATAAAGCAAAATATTCAGGAAACCAACAGTGACAGGAAGGAAACCAGGACTCAAATCAACGATTTGGAACAAAAGGAAGAAATAATCATCTAACTGGAACAAAATGAAGAAATGAGAATTTTAAACAATGGAGAGAAGCTTAGGAACCTCTGGGACAACTTTAAACGTTCCAATATCCAAATTATGGGTGTGCCAGAAGGAGATGAACAAGAGCAAGAAATTAAAAACTTACTAGAATAAATAATGAAGGAAAACTTCCCCAATCTGGTGAAGAAAATAGACTTCCAGGAAGCCCAGAGAGTCCCAAAGAAGTTGGACCCAAAGAGGAACACACCAAGGCACATCATCATTAAGTTACCTAAACTTAAAGAGAGAATCTTAAAAGCAGCAAGAGGAAAGGAGGGAGTTACTTACAAAAGAATTCCCATGAGACTCTCAGCTGATTTCTCAAAAGAAACCTTGCAGGCAAGAAGAGGCTGGAAAGAAGTATTCAAAGTCATGAAAGGCAAGGACCTACATCCAAGATTACTCTATCCAACAAAGCTGTTGTTTAGAGTGGCAGATTAAGTGCTTCCCAGATAAGGTCAAGTTAAAGGAGTTCATTATCACCAAGCCCTTATTATATGAAATGTTAAAGGGACTTACCTAAGAAATAGAAGAAAATAAAAAATATGAGCAGTAAAATGACAACAAGCTCACAACTATCAACAAATGAACCAAAGAAAAACAACAAAAACAAAAAGTAAGCAAACAACTAGAACGAACAGAATCAGAGAAATGGACATCACATGGAGGGTTTTCAGCAGGGAGGGGAAGGGGAGGAATTGAGGGGGGAAGGTACAGGGAATAAGAAGCATAATTGGTAGGCATAAAATAGATGGGGAGAGGTAAAAAATGTTATAGGAAACAATTCAAAGAGCTTATATGTACCACTCATGGACATAAACTAAGGGTGGGGGGGATGCTAGAGGGTTGGAGGGTGCAGGGCAGAGAGGGGATAAAGGGGAAAAATTGGGACAACTGTAATAGCATAATCAATAAAAAATACTTTAAAAAATTCAAAATATGACAAAGATGGTAGTTCCAGTGTAGGGGAAAGGGATGAATTAGTTAATAAATGGTACTGATACAACTAGATATCCATCTGGGAGAAAATAAAATCCAACTTCCATAATTCATTACATAATCAAATTGTAGATAAATTGTTATAAAATCTTATAAGAAAAGCAAAGAGAGTGCAGTCTAGTGACACGGGAGGAATTCTTGGCTGTTAATAAAAATCTAGAAATTATAAAAGAGTACTTATATGTATCTGATCATATAAAAAGTTAAAAATGTTTTAGAAATATAAATTCTAAGAACAAAGTCAAATATACAAACAATCCCAATGAAAGTTCTCCAGAACTGGTAGGGGCATGTCAAAAGATCATTGAAGGCACGCAGCTGGTATCACTTGAGTATCAAAGGGAATAATGGCTTAAATTCATTATAGCACTATGGAAAAATTATAATCTATGAGGATAGCAATAAAAAATGAGAATGAGAGTGAGAGAAAAAGAAGGGGAAAAAACTAATTTGTCTTTTTGGAAGTACGTGTTTCACCAGATCTTTAAAAATTGGTGATAAAGAATTAAGCCATCTTTTATAAGAAAACAAAATTTGTAGCCATTAATAAATATAGAGCTCTGTTGTATAAGGTAAAACTGCACAGTGTATTTGGAAATCATGAGTATATAAGCTATCTGAGTATATAATTTGAGTATGTAATTTGAGTATATAAGCTATCATCTGTGTTTTCTTGGGAAATATGTTCTTACAGTGTAGAAATTGAGACCTACTGAAATAGAATCAGTAGGGATCGGACCTATGAATTTCCTGAATGATTTTCACCCACTGAGCCAAACCCTGGCTTTGAGGGTGATACTTAGGTAGTTGTAAATAATCAGGATCTTGCGATAGTTAGTAATAACATAACGAATGCACAAAATGTCTCATCATGTCTTTTCTCCAGGATTACTCTCAGGTTTGATGGTTCTCTAAGAGAATTCACAGGGCTCATTATATAGTGAAGCTACTGGCTGAGGTCTATTACATTGAAAGGATATAGGGTAAAATCAGTAAAGGGAGAAAGTCCATGGGCTGATGTCCAGAGGAAACCAGACACAAGCTTTCAGGAGTGTCTTCCAGTGGAGTCACACAGACATGCTGAAGTCCCCTAGTGATTTGTGGCACACGTGAAATTGTCTACCGAGAAACCTCATTAGAGACTCAATGCCTACGGTTTTAATACTACGGTTATTTGTGGGTGCTAGTCATGTAGAGAGCCTTTCCGTAGCAGGTATGAAAATAGCTGACTCAGAAGGAAAGTGAGTGTTCTACGTAAGTCATATTCTTTGCACAGTTTATGCATAGTGAGCCACTCTTAACAATTAGGCTAGGAAGGAAGGAATCATTGCAAAATCCAAATTCCCAGATGCCCACCATGCAAGCAGGCCTTTAAGGGTAATCTTAGGGCTTGCTTTGTTAACTCTTTTCTGTACGTCTGTTAAACTTCAAAATTTCAATATTAAAACTCAATTCATTTTCTAAAGCAAGAAGTTAGTTATTTTAAATAAGAAAATGGCAAGATTGCTCAAAGTTTTGACTTTAGAAATACTACTGTTATATTTTATTTTAGAAAGGGTTGTTTAATTCTATTGCTAGATCAGAAATAATTTGACTGTTTTAGCTGGGTTTTGGCAGCATAAGTGCTGTGTTTCATGAATATAGTATGAACTATATGAAATTGCTGAGGTTTTTTTAATAGGTGAAAAAATGAATATTTGTTAATTTTGTATATTTTAACCTAATATTTGAAGGAAATTAATAGAATTCTTTATCATCATGATAGTTTTCCCTAGTTTAGATAATGCTTTTTAAGAATTTTTATCACTTCCTAGTAATGATAATAATTAACATTTATAAATTTTTAGTTAACAAAAAACTTTCAGATTCTTATTTAATTATCTATAAGGAAAGAATGTGGAACTCTCCTTTGGTAAAAAATTTAACTATCTGCAAATGCATTTGTATGTAATTATATAAAGTTTTCAAAGAGGTTAGTTTTGTTTTTTAACCTCTGACTATTGACCATTTAATAGGCAATGTTATAATACAGAGCAGGGGCTTTAAGGTACGTGCTCTGTATCATAAAAATCTGTTTAAAAAGACAATAGTTGGTGTTCTTTTAGTGTAAACATTATAGTAATACTCACTGCATTTTTGAAATGTGAATTTTTTATGTTTCGCTACTAATAAAAATTATATAGAAGAGTTTAAAAAATGTCCTAAAATTTAACTTTAAGCATGCGTAGACTTTAATTTTGTGGTCTAATCAGGCAACAAATTTATCACAAAGATTTGTAATTATCAAAACTACAATGATTGCTACTACCTAATATCAGAAATGTATTCATCCTAATTTATCTTTGGCTAAAGAGGTATACAAATTGAAAACTATTGTGTAGTAAAACTGGTTTTTATGTGTGGCTTGTGGAACCAGTGTTACTGTCTCTATCTGTGTATTTAAAGTTAGTTTTTGCTACTCAACTGAAAACAGTTGAAATTTTTCTGAAAGTGCATAGAGAGAAAAAAGAGCATCTTCAATGCAAATTTGTCTAAAAAATGTTGGCAAGAAATGACATTCTTTGTTTTTTAATCCTCACTCGAGGATACATTTATTTATTTGAGAGAGAGAGAAATGTAAGTGAGAGAAATGTGAGAGAGAGAAACATCAATTGGTTGCCGCCTGTACATGCCCTGGCTGGAGATTGAACCTGCAACCTAGGTATGTACCCTGACAGGATCGAACCCACAACCTTCTGGTAGACAGGATGATGCTCCAACCAACAAGCCACCAAGCCAAGGCTACTTAGTTTTTTTTTTTTAATACTAATATTATAAATATTTAAAATATAAAATATAAATATTAAGTTAGGGAATAAACTGAACGTACTTACGTTTGTGGGTTTTGGGTTTTTTTTTAAGTGGTGAAGTAGAAGTGATCATTTTTTAATACTATATCGCTGGTATAACTGACAATTTATGAACTATACTTGGTGTGATTTAAAGCAGGATTCTGTTTGGAGTGATCATTTTTTATGGTTTAGATGACTATGTTAGCCATTTATGTTAAGACCTTGTATTAAAGTATAAAGAATGTCTACATGTTCATATATGAGTAGCTATGAATATTCTGCAAGAAATGATTTTGTTTTATTCTCTTGTTCTTTTTTTATAGTTGTCGTTATTAATTATGCAAATGAAATGTTTAACAGCTGAACTCAGTCAATGGCAGAAAGAAACTCCTGAAAGTAAGATTCTTATTTTTTAGGTTTATATTTTCGTAAACAAAATAATAGTAAGTTAATTTAATGATCACAAGAGGAATGACAAGATCCATTTAGCCTTTTTTTTTTAATCTTTTTTTTAAAGATTTTATTTGTTTATTTTTAGAGAGAGGGGAAGAGAGGGAGAAAGAAAAGGAGAGAAATATCAATGTGTGGTTGCCTCTCACCAGCCCCCAACTAGGAACCTGGCCTGTAACCCAGGCATGTGCCCTGACTGGGAATCAAACCAGCGACCCTTTGGTTCACAGGCCAGTGCTCAGTCCACTGAGCCACATCACCCAGGGCTGTAATTTGTTTCTTAATGAATGAAACTTACCCAGTGGAAAGTATTTTAGAAACTGATCTACATACAGGAAACACAGACTGTGTATTATCTTTTGACTTGTCAAGCTAAGACCAACTATATATTTGCCTTTAGTTGAGAAATAGAAGACTGCTTAAAAATCTTGTTAAAACATACAACTAGAAGATATCTTTTTATTATAAAAGCCTGCATTTCTCTGTGCCATGCATGCTTGCACATGGTATTCTGTATGTGTTGCACCCTCTTTTTCTATATATGTCTCCCTTCCTCTTTCTGCTGATTCTGTCTCCTTTCCTATAACTCCCCCCATTTTCCTTCTTGGTCTCTTCTATAAGCTTATCATTCCCTATCCCAGTTATTGGGAGTCTTCATTCTCTTCCCAGACAATTTCATCTGCATTCTTAGTTGTAATTACTATATCCATGCCAAATGTCTACCATTGTTCCACATTATCACCACCACATAGTAATCTTTTTAATTTATCACTTTTGATAGGCATATATGCAATTGTGATTTTAATTTGCACCTAACTGTATATCCTTTTGCCTGCTGAGCATTATATTGAGCATCTCAAAAGCTGCTCATACTCTGCTGTTAATATGCCGGTGTTCTCCAGAGGACTGTGCTCAGCTCTTAGCACTTCTTACTCTAAATGCTATTCTTGCATTGTATTTTCTGCTACTGTTTTTATGTGTCATATCATATTAATGACTTCTATATTAGGTTGCTAGGGCTGCCATCTCAAAGTACCATGCACTGGGTTTTTTGTTTTGTTTTGTTTTTAAGTAACAGAACTTTATTTCCTCACAATTCTGGGGTCTAGAAGTCCAAGATCAAGGTGTTGTTTTCTTCTGAAGTCTCTCTTTTTGGGTTGCAGATTGCCATCTTCAACTGATGTCTTAACATGGTCACCTGTCTATATATCCTAATCTCTTTGTATATGACCTCATTTTAACCTAATTATCTTTTTAAGGATGCAGTTCCAAATACAGTCACATTCTGAGAGGTACTGGGGATTAGGACTTCAGCATTTGAACTGGGCAGGGCAAGAGGTAACACAATTTCCATAACAATTCCCAAAACTATATACCCAAGCCAGATTTCACTGTAATATCACTCATATCTTGTGCTAGCTTCTAGATATTTTTTCCAAAATATTTTGTGGGTACCTTAGATTCATGAACTGGTCTTTATTCCCTGACCCATTGAATGGACTCTGTTTGACCTGTCATAAATTTGAGTACTTCTAAATTCTTCCTCTTTTATATTTCACATACAGCCATTTGTAAAATATTGAACCCTATTTCCACAGATTTACCTTAGGCCTTCATTCCTAATTCATTAGTGTATTATAGTAGATTTTTTACTTCTCGATCGAGCTTTTTTAGTTAATTGTAGAAATTTTCAAATTTAAAGGAAAGTTAAAGGTCTGACTTTATTCTTCTGCATGTGTATTATCTAGTTTTCCAATGGCATTTGTTGAGGAAACACTCCCCTTCCTCATTATCATAGTAGCCTTCTCAAAAACCATTTGCCCCTGGAGGGAGGATTTATTGTTCAGCACTCTCTTCTGCTTGTTCTGTTGGTCTCTGTGTCTTCTCCATGCCAGTGGCACAGTTTTGATTACTGTAGCTGTGTAGATGGAAATTAGGACATGCGAAACCTCCAGCTTTGTTCTTTTTCAAGATTGTTTTGGGTATTTGAGATATTCCATGTGAACATCAGGGATGGACTTTTCTATTTCTATAAAAAAAGGATGGACTTTTCTATTTCTATAAAAAAATCACTGGAATTTTGATAGGGATTTCGTTAGATCATTAAGTCGCTTCCAAGCAATATGACATCCTAGCAATATTACACCTTCCATTCTGTGAACATGGAATGTGTTTCTGCTTCTTGGTGTCTTTAATTTCTTTTAGCAGCATTTCGTAGTTTTTAGTGTATTAAGTTTTCTCCTTCCTAGGAAAATTTATTCCCAAGTATTTTATCCTTTTTGATGCTATATGTCATGAAATTTCTCATTTTTATTTTTCTTATTCTCATTATCTCTGACATATATATTTGGTACTGATAACACTGAACACACAGGCTACCCTGTTGGCCAAATACCCACCTTGCTTAGGGTTGCTAGTTTAATAGGCTGCCACACTGGAAGGATTTTAAAACTCTTTGTGCCCCGACTGGTGTGGCCCAGTGGGTAGGGCGTCGTCCTGCAAACTGAAGGGCCGCTGGTTTGGTTCCCCGTCAGGACACATGCCTGTGCTACAGGCCAGGTCCCTGGTTGGGGGCATGCAGGAAGGTGCACATCGATGTATATCTCCCTCTCATTCTCCCTCCTTTCCCCTCTCTGTGAAAATAGATAAATAAAATTTTTAAAATAAGTAAAAAATCTTTATATTCTTAGAACCTGTCACGTATTGGTTAAAATGATTGTTTAAATGGATATGGAAATGCTACTCTTGACCACACTAAGAGGGAGATTTTAAAATTTTATGTTCTTAGACTCCTCATTGCATTTATTGAAATGACTTAGTATATCCGGTGGCTGCCTGTTTCAGTCCTAATACAAGGCCTATGAAACACGTACAGGAAACAATTTACTATTTAGAAGACCTTCTAGGATAATAGATAACTTAGAAAATTTTCAGTAGAACATCACTTGAGAAATTTTAAATAGCACTTTATTAAGAAAGGTAACTTTTTAAAGTAAAATGGTTGCACTCTTCTAACTGTAAGGATTTAATTTTGCTAACAAAATTTAAGCAAAAAAATAGTTTATACTCATCATACTAGCAAAAGTTTTAATCAAGTTTATAGTATCATTTGCTGTTTTTTATTCATTGCTCATACAAATTTTTAGAAAAGAATCTGGCATACTATATTAAAATTCAAAATACACATTTTTGTGTGTGTGAAATTCCATGTCTGGAAATCTGTCCCACAGAAATGAAAACACCAATGCAGAAAGACATAAATAAAAGAATGCTTACTGTATCATTGTTTTTTGTTTTTGTGGATAAAAACTAGGTACAAAATTAATTCTCAGTTTATAGCAAAATCACACAATACATTATGTTGTATTCACCATATGGAGTATTATGCAGCAATTTATTTTTTTTTTAAGATTTTATTTAGTTACTTTTTTAGAGAGAAGGGAAGGGAGGGAGAGAGGTAGAAAAACTTCAGTGTGCAAGAGATACATAGATAGGTTTCCTTTCACAGGCCCCCAACCAGGGACCTGGCCTGCAACTCAGGCATGTGCCCTGACTGGGAATCAAACCTGTGACATTTCAGTTTGTAGGCTAGTGCTCAACCTGTTGAACCACACCAGCCAGGGCTTATGCAGCAATTTAAAATCATGAATTAGATTTACACTAGAGAAATGGGGGTTTTGTTGAGTGAATATAAGATAAGAATAATGTGTATGATATGATCCCGTTCTTGTAAAACCAGTAATGATGAAATTAATAACCCTTGCATGTGTATGTACAGTTGTATATGTATACATATATGTATGTGTGAGGAGGATCATAGGACTACAGAAGGAATACACTAGAGATTATCACTTTGATTTTGAAGGATTAGGGAAACAAAGTAAGAAAGGCACTAAAAAAAGAAAATGCATATATATTTGCATGAAATAATATATGTTGGTTATATATTGCATATAAAGACGTTAAATAAAAATAATTTCATAAGCTGAAACATTTCATAAAGAGCTCTGTTAACATTAAGTGGAAAGAGAAAGGGGTATCTGAGAAACCACAAAGTCAAATTCTTGTTTTTGAGAGTTAACTAAGCATATGTGTACGTTTTTGTTGTTGTTTCTGTAGTACTTCCACTGAGTGAAGAGTTTCTGGTATCATTAGGAAAAGAAGAGGTAAGTCACTTAATGAACTTGTAGAACCCCAAATAATTTATAACTCTAAGTGTTTTATGTAAGTTCATGGCATAAGAAGTAGGAGGAAACCACTTTAAAACCATATTCATTTTCTAATGTAGTTTTAATTTTATTGAACTGAATTATTTTTTGGACCTTCGATTCCTATTACTATTATTTTTAAATGTTTTTTAATGTTAAATTACAGTTGACATACAATATCATATTAGCATCAGGTGTACAGCCTGGGGAGTAGACATTTGTGTAACTTACAGAGTTTTCACCCCAGTGAATCTAGTACCATTTGGCCCCATACATAGTAATTACAGTAGTATTGACTATTTTCTGTGCTGTACTTTCCATCACCATGATTATTCTGTAACTACCAATTTGTGCTTCTTAATCCCTTTCCGTTTTCCACTCAGCCCCCCAACCCACCTCACACCTGGCAACTGAAAAACATATTCTTTATGAGTCTGTTTCTGTTTGGTTTATTTTCTTCTTTAGATTCTGCATGTGAGTGAAATCATATGGTATGTTATCTCTGACTTGTGATTTCACTCAGGTCTAGACATGCTCTCACTAATGGGGTAATTTCATTCCTTTTTAGGGCCAGTTAATACTCCATTGTATATGTATACCACTTCTTCTTTATTTACTTGTCTATTGATAGGCATTTAGGCTGCTTCCGTGGCTTGGATGTTGTAAATGGTGCTGCAGTGAACATACGAATGCATGTGTCTTTTCAAATCAGTGTTTTGGATTTCTTTGGATAAGCACCCCTGAGTTGAATTCCTGGATCCGTCTTTGTCTCTTGTTACAGCCTTTGTTTTAAAGTCTGTTTCATCTGGTATAAGTATTTCTATCCCAGTGTTTTTTCTTTCCATATTCCATGAAGATTTTTTTCCATCCCTTTACTTTTAACCTTTGTGTGTCTTTTGATCTTAAGTGAGTCTTTTGCTTTCTTATCCATTCAGCCATCCTGTGTCTTGATTGGAGCATGTAATCCATTTGTATTTAAAGTAATTGTTGCTAGATATACATTTATTGCCATTTTATTTTTCATATTTTTATCTCGTTTTTTTCTTCTTAAAAAAGACCCTTTAACATTTCTTGTAATACTGGTTAGGTGGTAATGAACTCTTAGATTTTTCTTGTCAGGGAATCTTTTTATATGTCCTTCCATTTTAAATGACAGCCCTGCTGGGTAGAATAATCTTGGTTATAGGTCCTTGCTTTTCATCATTTTGAATATTTCATGCCACTCCCTTCTGGCCTGGAAAGTTTCTGTTGAGAAATCAGTATTGTGGGGGCTCCCTTTGTAGGTAACTGCTTTTCTCTTGATGCTTTTAAGATTTCTCCTTGTCTAAAGACCTTCGGCATTTTTATGATGTTGTACTTAGTGTGGTCCTCTTTGGGTTCATGTCATTTAGGACTCTGTGCTTCCTAGACTTGTTTGTCTATTTCCTCCATCAAATTAGGAATGTTTCAGTCATTATTTTTTCAACTAGGTTTTCGATTCCTTGCTTTTTCCTTCCTTCTTGCAGCATTCCCATGATGTGAATGTCAGTATGCTTGATGTTTTCCTAGTGGCCCCTTAAATTGCCCTCGTTTTTTTAAATTCATTTTTCTTTTCCTGTTGCGATTGTGTGTTTTCTGCTACCTTATCTTCCAAATCACTGATTTGCTCCTCTGCTTCATCTAATCTGCTGTTGATTCCTTCTAGTGTATTCTTCATTTCAGTTATTGCAGTCCTTGTTTGTAACTAGTTCTTTGTTTTCTCCTTTTTTATGTTTCCTGTCACTTTGTTGAAGTTCTCACTGAGTTGATCTCTTCTTCCCCTAAATTTGTTGAGCAGCCTTATAACCAGTGTTTTGAAATCTGCATCTAGTAGATTGCTTGAGCTCTCCATTTTGTTTAGTTCTTTTTCTTGAGTTTTGTCCTGTCCTTTCATTTGGGATATGATTCTTTGTCTCTTCGTATTGGCTGCTTCTGTGTATTTCTATGTATTAGGTAGATCTGTTATGTCTCCTGGGCTTGGTAGAGTGGCCGTAAGTAGCAGGTGCCCTGTGGGACTCAGTGGTGTAACCTCCCCTTCACCCGTTTGGGGCATTCCAGGTACACCCACCATGTAGACTATGCATACCCTTCTGTTGTAGTTGAGCTTTAATTGCTATCTGCATCTCAGTGGGACGGACTGACACCACCCTCTTACCACCCGGCCAATGGGCTGTGAGGACCAGACATAACTACACCAGGGAAGCTGCTGGTCAAGGGCCAACCCCACAGAGCAAGACCTGCTTCAGCAGGGCTTTGCTGTTCTCCAAGTTCATCCCTTGAATTTGTCACTTATGGAGGAGGTTGGGTATTGCTTGGCTTGGTCTGAACCAGAGCACTCAGTGGACACTCCTGGGAGGTTTAGGCCAAGGTGAGCTGCTTCCTGTGCCCTGCCCAGGGCCACCAGGCATGATTTACAAAGTGATCTGTAGATGAGTGCCACTTACGCTGTGCTGGGAGGGGCCCAGGACAGGCTAAGCTGAGAACTGAGGTTGGCTGTGGCTAGGGCCAGGCTTGGGGCTGCTTGCAAAGAAGTACAGGGGTACACAGAGCCCAGGTGCTGCTTTTTTGGGGTTTGTGGATCTTAGACTTTAGGAGAATCTGCAACATGAGCCTAGACAGACCATTTATATGGAAATGCCACTGGAAGCAGCTTGGGTAGATCCAAAAGTTTGGTGGGGTAGGGTCACAGGGAATCACAAAGGTAGGGTGTACAGTTTTAGCCAGGGTGATGGAATCTCAGATATGCACCCCTGGAATTAATCCCACTTGATCATGATGTGTTATTTTTTAATGTATTAACGTATTCAATTTGCTAGAATTCTGTTCAGGATTTTTGCATCTGTATTCATCAGAGATATTGGTGGAGAGAGAGAGAGAGTGTGTGTGTGTGTGTGTGTGTGTTCCTTGCCAGATTTTGGTATCAGGGTTATGTTGGCCTCATAAAATGTGTTAGGAAGTATTTCCCCTTTTTCAATTTTTTGGAATAGTTTGAGAAGGATAGATATTAAATCTTTTAATGTTTGTTAGAATTTACTAGAGAAGTCATCTGGTCCTGGACTTTTACCTCTTGAGAGGTTTTTGATGGTTGTTTCAATTTCCTGTTGATCAGTGGCTTGATTTTCCAGTTCTTCATGATTCAGTCTAGGAGGGTTATATGTTCCTAGGAACTTACCCACTTCTTCTAGGTTATGGAATTTGGTGGCATATAGTCTTCCATAGTATTCTGGTAGGATCCTTTGTATTTATGTGATGTCTGTGGTAACTTTTCCTTCTCTCATTTCTGAATTTGTTTATTTGCATCTTTCCTCTTTTTCTTTTTTCCTTATGAGTTCCTAGGAAGAGATTTGTCGAGTTTATTAATCTTTTCAATGAACCAACTCTGTTGTGTTAATTATTTATATAATCTTTTGGTTCTTTTTTTTTTTTTTTAAGATTTTATTTATTTATTTTTAGAGAGAGGGGAAGGGAGGGAGACAGAGAGGGAGAGAAACAGCAATGTATGGTTGCTACTCACATGGCCCTCACTGGGGACCTGGCCTGCAACCCAGGCATGTGCCCTGACTGGGAATCAAACCTGGGACGCCTTGGTTCCCAGCCTGCGCTCAATCCACTGAGCTACACCAGCCAGGGCAATCTTTTGGTTCTTATTTCATTTAATTCTGTTCTAATTTTTATTATTTCTTTCTGCTGACTTTGGGCTACTTTTGTTCTTTTTCTAGTTCTTTAAGGTGTAATGTTAGGTTGTGTACTTGGGATTTTTCTAGTTTCTTCAGGTAGGCGTGTAATTATATAAATTTCCCTCTTATTACTGCCTCCACTGCATCCCAAAACTTATAATATATTGTATTGTCACTCTCATATGTCTCTTTTGATTTCACCTCGTACTTCTTTTTTGGCCCAGTTATTTTTTAGTAGCATGTTTAATCTCCGTATATTTGGGGTGGGGGGGGTTCGCTTCTTTTTTGAAGTGGATTTCTAATTTCAAAGCATTGGAGTTGGACAACATGCTTGGTTTGATACCAGTCTTAAATTTGTTGAGGCTATTTTGTGTTCCTACATAATGGTCTATCCTTGAGACTGTTCCATGTGCACTAGAGAAGAATGTACAATCTGGTGTTCTGGGATGAAGGGCTTTGTCAATTATATACCTTTGGCCTAATATGTCAACTAAGGCCGGTAATTCTATACTGATTTTCTGTTTGGATGATCTTTCTATAGCTGTCAATGGGGTACGTAGATCCCCTACTATGCTTGTGGGTTTTTTTTCAGTCTCTCCCTTTTGTTCTGTTAAGTGGTTGCTTTATATATTTCAGTACTCCCTGACTGGGTGCATATATATTGAGAAATATTATGTCTTCCTGATGTACTGTCTCCTTTATCATTTTAAAATGTCCATCCTCGTCTCCTTACCTTTTTTGTCTTGAAATCTATTTTGTCAGAAATATGGCTCTACCTGCTTTTCTGTTGATGCCATTTGCTTGGAGAATCATTTTACATCCTTTCACTTTGAGTCTAACTGTCTTTGCAGCTCAGTTGTGTCTCCTGAAGACAGCATATGGTCGGCTTTCGTTTTTTGATTCAGTCTGCCACTCTCTGCCTTTTTATTGGTGAATTCAGTCTATTAACATTCAGGGTAATTAATGATGTATAAGAATTTTCTGTAGTCATTTTTTTGGTTCTTTTCCTTTGTGTTTCTGTCATTTTTTGTTTGGTGGTATCCATACTTCTTTCCTCTGTTTCCTCTTTTTTAAAACTATATGTCTTGATACGGGTTTTTTTGTGTATGGTTACCACTAGGTTTAAAAGAAAGTTTCATATATATAGTAGTCCATTTTCTTCTGAATGCATGTAGTCTTCATCCCTCTTTGCAAATTCAGACCTTTACCTACTCCCCTTGTATGTTTTTGTTGTTGCAAATTATCCCTATTTATGCTGTGAGTTTATTTCTGAATTTCAGCTGTTGTCCCCCCCCCCCCCCCTTTTTTTTTTAAGATTTTATTTATTTTCAGTCTTGGCTGGTGTGGCTCAGTGGATTGAGCACTGGACTGCAGACCAAAAGTACACTGGTTCAGTTCCCGGTCAGGGCACATGCTTGGGTTGCGGGACCTGTGATTGATGTTTCTCTCCCTGTCTTTCTCCCTCCCTTCCCATCTCTCTAAATAAATAAATAAAATCTTAAAAGATTTTTATTTATTTTTAGACAGTAGGGAAGGAAGAGAAAAAGAGAGGGAAAGAAGCATCAATGTGTGAGAGACACATTGATTGGTTGCCTCTTCCACGCCCCCAACCGTGGACCTGACCCGCAACCCAGGCACGTGCATGTGCTCTGACTGGGAATTGAACCAGTGACCTTTCGGTTTGTAGGCCAGCACTTAATCCACTGAGCCACACCAGCCAGAGCAGTCTCCTTCCTCTTTTTAAATGTTATTACCTCCTTTAACTGTATGTGATGTTTGTGCATATAGTACCCTATTCTAAAAAAGGGTTGTAATATCTTGCCTCTGTCTGCCTTTTTGTGATCTTACTCATAGCTGTATGACCTATTGTTCTTTGTTTCAGGTAGAATAACAACCCCCTTGAGTATTTCTGCATGGAGGTCTTATGGCAGTAAATTCCTTCAGCTTCTGTATATCTAGGAAAGCCTTTTTCTCCTTCATATCTAAAGGATAAATTTGCTGGATTTATTATTCTTGGCTGGTAATTTCTCTCTTTCAGAAGTTTGAATGTTTGGTTCCACTCTCTCCTAGCTTATAGGATTTCAGCTGAGAAATCTGATGATAATCTAATGGGCTTTCCTTTATAGGTTGCTTTCTTATTTTCCCTGACTGTCTTGGCAATTCTTTCTTTGTTGTTAATTTTTGATGGTTTAATACAATGTGCTTTGGAAAAGGCCTTTTTGGATTGAGATAATTATGTGTTCTATTTGCTTCTTGGATTTGAGCATCTAGCTCTTCCCATAAGTTTGGGAAGTTCTTGTCAACTATTTGTTGAATAGGCTCTCTGTTCCCTTTTCCCCCTCTTCTCCTTCCTTCTGGTAAGCCTGTTTTTCTTATATTGCTCTTCCTGATGGAGTCAGGTAGTTCTTATAGAGTGCTTTTATTTTTGGTTTTTATGCTCAAGTCTCTCCCTTCTCTCCTCTGAGTCATTTCTGTTTTCAGTATCACTAATTATTTTTCCATCTGGTCAGCTCTATTTCCTAAGCTCAGTAGTTCATTCATAATGTCTTTAATTGAGTCCTTCATCTCCAGAATTTCTATTTGGTTCTTTTTTAAAGTTTTATTCTCTTTTTAAAGTACTCATTTTGTTTATTGATTTTATTTCTGAGTTTATTAAATTGCCTATGTGTGTTTTCTTGTAACTCATTGAGTTTTTCAGAACTGCTGTCTTGAATTTCCTGTTATATAATTACATAGTTCCATATCTTTAAGGTTTTTTTCTTTTTTTAATTACTTTATTGTTGTTCAGTTACAGTTGTCTGCATCCTCTCCTCTCCCCTCCCCCCACCCCCTCCAACTCCACCTCCCTCCCTCTTGGTTCTGTCCATGTGTCCTCTGTAGTAGTTCCTGAAAACCCTTCTCCCCATAGTCCCCTCCCCACTCCCTTCTGGCTATTGTTAGATTGTTCTTAATTTCAATGTCTCTGGTTATGTTTTTCTTGCTTTTTTCTTTTATGTTCCAGTTAAAGGTGAGATCATATGGTATTTGTCCCTTACCACATGGCTTACTTCACTTAGCATAATGCTCTCCAGTTCCATCCATGCTGTCGCAAAGGGTATAAGCTCCTTCTTTCTCTCTGCTGTGTAGACTTCCATTGTGTAAATGTACCATAGTTTCTTGATCCACTCATTTGCTGATGGGCATTTAGGTTGCTTCCACAACTTGGCTATTGTAAATTGTGCTGCTATGAACATTGGAGTGCGTAGGTTCTTTTGGATTGGAGTTTCAGGGCTCTTAGAGTATAATCTCAGCAGTGGAATTGCTGGGTTGAAAGGCAGTTCCACTTTTAGTTTTCTGAGGAAATTCCATACTGTTTTCCACAGCGGCTGCACCAGTCTGCATTCCCACCAACAGTGCGGTAGGGTTCCCTTTTCTCTACATCCTTTCCAACACTTGTCTGTTGCTTTGTTTATGATGGCCATTCTGACTGATGTGAGGTGGTATCTCATTGTGGTTTTAATTTGCATCTCTCTGATGGCTAGTGATGCTGAGCATCTTTTCATATGCTTCTGGGCCCTCTGTACGTCCTCCTTGGAGAAGTGTCTGTTCGAGTCTATTGCCCATTTTTTAATTGGGTTTTTTGTCTTCCTGGCATGGAGTCGTATGAGTTCTTTATATATTTTGGAGATCAAACCCTTGTCTGAGGTATCATTGACAAATATGTTTTCCCATACGGTTGGTTTGCTTTTTATTTTAATAGTTTTCTTTAGCCATGCAGAAGCTTTTTATTTTGATGAGGTCCCATTTGTTTATTCTTTCCTTTATGTCCCTTGCTCTAGGGGACATATTGAAGATGTTGCTGCATGGAATGTCTGAGATTTTCCTACCAATGTTTTCTTCTAGGACTTTTATGGTGTCATGACTTATATTTAAGTCTTTTATCCACCTTGAATTTATTTTTGTGTATGGTGTAAGTTGGTGCTCGAGTTTCATTTTTTTGCAGGTAGCCATCCAGATTTCCCAACACCATTTGTTGAAGAGGCTATTTTTACTCCATTTTATGCTTCTGCTCCCTTTGTCGAAGATTAATTGCCCATAGAGACTTGCGTTTATTTCTGGGCTCTCTATTCTGTTCCATTGGTCTATCTGTCTGTTTTTATGCCAGTACCAGGCTGTTTTGATTACATGGCCTTGTAATACAGTTTGATATCAGGTATTGTGATCCCTCCTACTTTGCTCTTCTTTCTCAGAATTGCAGTTGATATTTGGGGTTGTTTATGGTTCCATATAAATTTTTGAAGTGTTTGTTCGATATCTGTGAAATATGTCATTGGTACTTTGATAGGGATTGCATTGAATCTATATATTGCTTTGGGGAGTATGGACATTTTGATGATGTTGATTCTTCCAATCCATGAGCATGGTATATGTTTCCATTTGTTTGTGTCTTCCATGATTTCTCTCTTCAGTGTTGTGTAGTTTTCTGAG
>PVJI01014998.1:0-21838 GCA_004026765.1 Micronycteris hirsuta | reverse complement strand
TCTGATGTTTCATTGTTGGTATACAAAAATGCCTTTGATTTCTGGATATTGACTTTGTATCCTGCTGTTTTGCCAAATTCATTTATTAGGTTGAATAGTTTTTTGGCGGAGTCTATAGGACTTTCTAAGTATACTATCATGTCATCTGCAAACAACGACAGTTTTGTTTCCTCCTTTCCAATTTGGATGTCTTTTATTTCCTTTTCTTGTTTGATTGCTGTGGCTAAAACTTCCAGTACTATGTAGAAGTGATAGTGCACAACCTTGTCTTGTTCCTGATCTTAGTGGGAAAGATTTTAGCTTTTGTCCATTGAGTATGATGTTGGTTGTAGGTCTCTCATATATGGCCTTTATTATGTTGAGGAATGCTCCCTCTATTCCCATTTTGCTGAGTGTTTTTATCATAAATGGTTGCTGTACCTTATCGAATGCTTTTTCAGCATCTATTGCTATGATCATGTGATTTTGTCTTTGCTTTTGTTTATGTGATGTGTTATGTTTATTAATTTGCAAATATTGTACCATCCTTGCATCTCTGGGATGAATCCCACTTGGTCATAGTGTATGATCTTTTTAATATATTGCTGGATGCAGTTTGCCAATATTTTGTTGAGGATTTTAGTGTCTGTTTATCAGCGATATTGGCCTGAAGTTTTCTTTTTTTGTTGTGTCTTTATCTGGTTTTGGGATTAGGATGATGCTGGCTTCATATAAAGAGTTTGGGAGTCTTCCATCATTTTGGATTTTTTGGAATAGTCTGTGAAGGATAGGAGTTAGCTCTTCCTTAAATGCTTTGTAGAATTCTCCTGTGAAACCATCTGGTCCTGGGCTTTTGTGTGTTGGGAGTTTTTAGATTACTGCTTCAATTTCGTTTGCTGTTATTGGTTGGTTCAGGCTTTCTGCTTCTTCTTCATTGAGTTTTGGAAGATTATATTTTTCTAGAAATTTGTCCATTTCACCTAGGTTTTCATATTTCTTGGCATACAGTTCTTCATAGTAGTTCCTTACAATCCTTTGTATTTCTGTGGCATCAGTTATAATCTCTCCTCTTTCATTTCTGATTGTGTTTATTTGGGTCCTCTCTCTTTTTTTCTTGATGAGCCTGCTTAAACGCTTGTCAATTTTGTTTATCTTTTCGAAGAACCAGCTCCTGGATTCACTGATCCTTAGAAATGTGCTTTTAGTCTCTATCATGTGGTGTATCTTTGAAAATGTTCTATGTGCATTTGAAAACAATGTGTATTTTGCTTCTTTGTGATGAAAGGCTCTATATATATCAGTTAAGTCCATTTCATCATCTAGGGCATTGTTCAATGCCACAATATCTTTGCTGATATTTTGTTTGGAAGAGCTGTCCATTTTTGACAGTGGGGTGTTAAAATCCCCTACTATAATTGTGTTGCTGTCAGTATCATTCTTGAAGTCCTGCAAGATTTTCTTTATGTATTTGGGTGCTCCTGTGTTGGGTGCATATGTATTTACAATGTTTATGTCTTCTTGGTGGATTCTTCTGTTGAGTGTTATGAAGTATCCTTCTGGGTCTCTCTTTATGACTCTTTTTTTGAAGTCTATTTTGTCTGATATGAGTATTGCTACCCCGGCTCTTTTTTCCAGTCCATTAGCTTGGAAAATTTGTTTCCAGCCCTTCACTTTCAGTCTGTGTGGGTCTTTTGTCCTGAGGTGGGTCTTTTGTAGGCAATGTATGTGTGGGTCGTGCTTTTTTATTCATTCAACTATTCTTAAGGTTTTTTTTCTTTTAATCCTCATCTGTGGAAGTTTTTTTATTGATTTTAGAGAGGGAGGGGGAGGAAGGGAGAGAGAGATGAGGTAGAAACATCAGTTATTTGCCTCCATACATTCTGTTACCAGGGATCCAACTGGTAACCCAGGCATATGCCCTGATTGGGATCGAACCTGCAACATTTTGGTATACAGGACAACGCTGCAAACAACTGAGCCACCTGGCCAGGGCTCATATCTATTTTCTGGAGACTTTTCATTTTATTTTTGAGCTGCCCTCTTGCCTTGGTTATTCATGGTATTTGCTGGATTCCTTCAGTGTCCAGGCATCTATATGTGAGTGGCACTTCTCTAACATAATGATAAGAAGTCTTTCTATTGTTTTCTGATAGGTGGCGCTAAAGCACAAGTTTTTTAGTTCTCTAATACTGCTCTGACTTTTCAGATCTCTGTGGGGTGGCGGAAATGTCCCATGTTCCCTGGGAACTTGGATGTTTCCCCTGTGTTCAGGTTCCCTCCGTCTCAGTGGCCCAGCCTTGCAGGGGAACATGGTGAACGATGGGGTTGTAAATCTGTGAAATCCGAGTGATGATATTCCCTGCAGCCAGGTGCAGGCACATGTTTGTGGGTGGGCCAAGGTGGGGGAAGCTGGCCTCTGTTTTTGTTGCTTTGTTCTCCCAGTAATGGTGACTGGAGACTTCAGCTTCCCTTCTGTGTCTACACCGAACCCTGGAGTAATGGTGACTGGAGACTTCAGCTTCCCTTCTGTGTCTACACCCAACCCTGGGATTAGTTGCAGAGTGTGCCTGGCACTCAGGGAAAAATGTTTCTGTAGTACCAGTTCTCAGGTTTGCAGGTAATGTGCTCTGCAACCCAACACTCACTGCGATAGCTTCTTCTGGGGCTCACTGCTAGCTCTGGGAGGGTGAGGAGAGGCAGCCAGACTCCATCTCATTGTTTCTTTGTCTGGAATGCCAGCGGCCACACCTGTGTGCTGTGTAGCTGCCCAGATCACTGGGTTCTCTGTTCCTCCCAGCTGAAGGGAGTGCCAGTGGAAACCTGATTCCTCTCCTCTTAGGCTGAGACCCACAGTGAGATCCAAGCTGTGAGATCCAGGCTGCGATCCTGACACCATCTTACCCTTCTCCCTATTCACCTCCCCAGTTTGCTTCCACTTGCCCACCTTCAGTTGTTTCAATGTACAGATCTCTCAGACATGTTTGTGCATTGAGTATGGAATTCTTTGTTGAATTATAGCTGTTCAAATTGTTGAAACTTCAAGGGGAAAGACCATGGGGACCTCTAAGGATGCCATTCCTCTGACCACAAATCCCACTTCTGATACCAGATGTGTCAGGGTTTTCCTTAAGACCACTCTCAGGTTCCGTGATTCCCTAGATAGGCTCACAGGACTCAGGGGAACTGTTATACTCATGGCCTTGGTTTATTATATAGTGAGAAGACACAGATTAAAATGAGCAAAGGGAAAGGGCACATGGGACAAGCTTATAGCAGTGTTTTCCCAGTGGCTATGTTTAATTCTCCCTGCAACTGTAACAACATGGACAAAGTGTAGTCAAACAGGGAAGTTCATCTGAGCCTGTTGGTGGATTTTATCAGGAATCAGTCACTATGCATGCAGTGTCTCTTTGCCTGACTTCAGCTACTCATAATCCAGGTCCCAGAGCAAAAATGCATTCACTAGGAATCACAGAGTTAGAATAAACTCTCTAATCAATACAGTACCAACTGGCCAAAGGCTCCAGGCACTTGCAGACACTCTTATTATGCAGAATATTCCAAGGTCTCATAGCTTTTCTTCCAGGAATCCACCAGGGGCCAGTCCTGAAGAAAGGCCTTTCTTGGTAATGTGCGGAGTTTGTGTGACCTTGGCCTGTTGAGTTAACCTTTTCCTTAACACTTCTTTTTATTCTCTTAACAGTGTCTTTTGAAGAACATAAGCTCCTAATTTGATTAATTCTATTTTATCAAGTTGTCTTTTAAAGTTTTTCACAAATAGGAAATATTTGTCCCACTTTAAGGTCACAAAGTTTTTCTTGCATTTCTTTTAGAAATTTTAAGTGTTAAGTTGCACATTTAGATCTATGATCCATTTTTTAAATAATTGTGAAATGAGTTATTAATTAAGATTCATTTTTTTGCATATAGTCACGAACTGTTACAACACAAATTGTTGAAAGAACTATCTGTTTTGGATTTCCTTGCACATTTACTGAAAATTAATTGACCATATATGTACGGGTGGACCTATTTCTAGACTTTTCATCTGTTCTCCATTCCGTGCTTTGGTTATTTCACTTCCTTGGTTCCGTGTTTCTATCTTAGTTCAATACCATATTGTTTTATTTACTGAAGCTTTATAATAAGTCTTGAAATTAAATAGTATGAGTTATTTAACTTTGTTGTTCTTTACTAAAATTGTTTTATATTTTCATATAAATTAAATTTGGCTTGTCATTCTATGCTTTAAAATACTTACTGGGCCCTGGCTTGTGTAGCTCACTGGATTGAGTGCGGGCTGGGAACCAAAGGGTCGCTGGTTCAATTCCCAGTCAGGGCACATGCCTGGGTTGTAGGCCAGGTCCCCAGTGGGGGCCATGGAGAGGCAACCACACATTGCTGTTTCTCTCTCTCTCTTTCTCCCTCCATTCCCTTCTAAACATAAATAAATACAATCTTTAAAAAAAATTTAAAAAAAAAGCTTACTGGAATATTACTGAGATTGTCCTGAATCTATATAGTTCAGAGCTGACATCTTTAACATACTGAGTCTCAGTTGAGATCCATGAGCACTGTATGATCTCTGTGTTGATTTAGGTGCTTATTTGGTATTTTAAAATTTTATCTCATCAGCCCTGGCTTGTGTAGCTCAGTGGATTGAGCACGGGCTGGGAACCAGAGGGTCCCGGTTCGATTCCCCCATCAGGGCACATGCCTGGGTTGCAGGCCAGGTCCCCAGTGGGGGCCATGTGAGAGGCAACCATACATTGCTGTTTTTCTCCCTCTCTGTCTCCCTCCCTTCCCCTCTCTTTGAAAAATAAATAAATAAAATCTTAAAAAAAAAAATTCATCTCACCAAAATTTTGTACTTCACTATACCAGCACACTAAAAAAGAGAAAATAACTTGATCATCTCAATGATTCAGAAAGGAAAAATGACAAAATTTAATATTAATTCACAATTTTTCTTAAAAAGAATTATACTCACTTTAGATAGAGGAGGAAGAAGAGAGAGAGAATCATCAGTTTTGTTGTTCCACTCATTTATGCATTCTTTGATCGATTCTTGTATGTGCCCTGACTGGGGATCAAACCTGCAACCTTGGCATATCCAGATGACGCTCTAATCAACTGAGCTACACGACCAGGGCTAATTCATGATTTTAAAAAAGAGTTCATAAGTTGTAATTGAAGTGTGGAAGTCTTTTATATATTTTGTCGTGTCATTTCTTTTGTATTTCGTTATGTTTGATGCTATTAAAATAATATTCTTTTTTAAATTTTCAATTTCCAATTATTTATTCCTGGTACATACAAATGCAATTAATAGTTAGCTATTGATCTTGCAACGAGGGAGCATGATAAACTCCTTTATTCTAGTAGCTTTTTTCTATATTCCGTTTGATTTTCTTTGTAGCAAGTCATGTTATCTGACAACAAAGGCAGTTTTACTTATTCATTTCTATCTGGATATATTTTATATCTTTTTCTCAACTTACTGTACTGTCCTGGACCATTTAGTAATATCTTGAATAACAGTGGTGAAAATCAACATTTTTGCTTTGTTCGTGATCTGAGCAGATAGCATTCACTCTGTCAGCATTAAGTGCGATGGTAGCAGTAGGTTTTTCATTAATGCCCTTAATCGAGTTGAGGAAATTACCTTCTGTTACATTTTATGAAGTCTTTTTTTTTTAAATCATAAATTGATACTGAGTTTTGGCACTCTTTCTGAATGTACTAAGAACAATTTTTTTTACTGTTTTGTTGATAGGTAAATTACATTGATTTTTAAAAATTTATTTTGTTTGTTTAACTGTACATTCCTGGAATAAATTCACTTTGCTGTAATATAGTAATCTTTTTTACTAATTGAAAGATTTAATTTGCTAAAATTTTATTAAGATTTTTGCATCTGTGTTCATGAGAGACATTGGTCTGTCGTTTTCTTTTCTCTTGACATCTGTGTCAGGGCAATACCAGCTCTGTAGAAATTGAGAAGTGCTCTCTGTCAAAGAGCTTTTATAGAATTAGTATCACTCCTTGGATGTTTGTTTGAATTTTAGGTGGTCATCTGAGCCTGGAGTTTTCCTTGTGTGAAAATTTTTAACTACAAATTCAGTTTCTTTACTGCTAATCAGGTCTTCTCTGAGTGAGCTTTGGTAGTTCACGTTTTCAAAGAGTTTGTTGCATCTAATTTGTCAAATTTATTGACATAAACTATTCATAGCATTCTCTCATTACCACTCCAATGTTTGTAGTAATGTTACCTTTTTAAATTTATGATGTTGCTAATTTGTGTCCTTGTTTCCTCCTGTAATTAGTCTGGATAATTTTATTGACCACAACAAATCAGCTTTGGATTTCATTGATTTTTTTTTTCTGTTTTCCTTTTTGTTTTTCTATTTCATTGACTTGTGTTATTAATCTTTTTTTTTTCAATTAATTTTGGTTTTATTTGCCCTCTAAGGTCATTAATTTGAGAACTGTCTTTTTTCTAATATAGGCTTTTAGTGATTTAAATACTCATCTGAGAACGGCCTTTGCTTCATCCCAGAACTTTTTATAAGATAGCTTATATAATTTAATTTTCTGTTGATGGTTTCTTTGACCTATGGATTGTTTATTTATTTTATTTATTTATTTATTTATTTATTTTTAAGATTTTATTTTTATTTATTTTTAGAGAGAGGGGAAGGGAGGGAGAAAGAGAGGGAGAGAAACAGCAATGTATGGTTGCCTCTCACATGGCCTTCACTGGGGACCTGGCCCACAAACCCAGGCATGTGCCCTAACTGGGAATCGAACCTGCAACCCTTTGGTTCACAGCCCACGCTCAATCCACTGAGCTACGCCAGCCAGGGCTGACCTATGGATTATTTAGAAGTCTGTTTTTTGTATCCAGTTATTTACAGATTTTTCCAGGTACCTTTCTATTACTGATTTTTAATTCCATTGTTAGGTCATACTTAATGTAATATCAGTATAGTTGCATTGAAATGTGTATACTTGATTTTTCTTTCCTATTTGTCCTACCTTTTTTCTGTTCCTGGTTTCTTTTCTTCCCACTTTCATGGATTCTGTATATTAAAAAATAAACCCATTTTATTCACACTATTGGCTTATTAGCTACATCTCTTAATTTCTTGGGTCTAGCATTTATACTATATATTTTATATTGTCACTGATTTACACTTAGAAAAAGCTAATGGTAACCCTTGACATCGGGAGAATTAAACACTAGCCAATGTGTTTCAGAAACAAAAAGATAACAAAGTCCAGAATTCCTTGTAATTTCCTATTGCCACACTGTCATATCTGATTTCTTCAAATACGTCAAGCATATTCCAGCCTCAAGGACTATGTGATTAAAATTCTTTCTGTCTCTGTAACATTGTTCTGCTAGATAAATGACGTGGCATTCTTTCTTTTGTGTTTCTCTCTTGTGTTCTTTCTCTGCTGCCAAACTGTTAACCTGATCAGGGAGGTCTTTCCATATTATACTACCTATCATACATATTATACCTATTCTGTCTTTCTGTGTTCTTAGTTTGATTTATTTTTTTTGTCATGGAACTTATTACTCCCTGGAATTATATATTTGTTTGTCTGGATTCCCCTCTTTGTTCAGTTCACTTTTGCATCCCTGACTCCTTCAACAGTGCCTGGTAGTCTAACTGATTGATAAAGATTTGTTGAATGAATGATACTCATTTGTGTTTGTTTTTGTATAATCTTCTTAGAAAAGACACCTAATTTACCTGATTATGGAAAACTCACCATTAAATTTCCTTTCAGTAAGAAATTAAAATTATTGCTCAAAAACCCCATCTTATATAATTTTTTAACACTTTTTAAAATCCTCATCCAAGGACATTTTTTCATAGCTTTTTTAAAGATATATTTTATTGATTATGCTATTACAGTTGTCCCATTTTTTTTCTCCATTTTATCCCCCTTTTCCTGGTACCCCTATTCCCTCCAGCAGTCCCCCCACTTAGTTCATGTTCAAGGATTGTACATATAAGTTCTTTGAAAGAGAAGAAGGGAAATAGGAAGGGAGAGAGAAATACTGATGCAAGAGGCAAGCTTTAACTGCTTGCCTCCTGTACACAGCTGGATCAGGGATCGAATGTGCCCAGAATGGGGATTGTATGTGCCGAGATCAGGGATCAAACCCACAACCTAGGGATGTGCCCTGACAGGGAATTGAACCCACAACCTTTTGTGGCAATGCTCCAGCCAAATGAGCCACACTGCCCAAGGCCATCTTATATTTAAATTTAACAGTGGCATATTTCAGAGAACTTAGCACCTGCTGTATATTTTTGTTTCAAAGACTTTCTGCTCAGCTTTTTTATTGTTGAATTCTGAATAAATTTTAGAATTATACACAGATTTTACTATCATTCAGAAATACAGCTATTTATAGGATTAAAGACTAAGCAATTAATATGAATTATTTTGTTCTAGTTTCAAAAATTGAGACATGATCTTGAATTGGTACTATCTACTATTCAGTCAAAGAATGAAAAGCTAAAGGAAGACTTAGAAAGGTATATCTATATTATAATTACCATTAGTTATTGATATGTCGAATTGACATTAATGTTTTACTTGGCTGCCGTTTGTTTTGTTTCTCTCTGTTGGAAGGGAGCAACTGTGGTTGGATGAACAGCAACAGGTACTCGAATCTCTGATTGTGCTGCATAATGAATTGAAAGATCAGATTGTGACAGTTTCTGAATCAAGGTATTATTTTCATGTTCTAGGTTTTTAAACTAGGAGAAAATATTTTCTTTGTATATGAAATATTAAAAAAAGATAAATTTTACCAGAAAATTGTGAGTCTTCTAACTTTTGCCATCTGTTACTTACAAAATTCTTTACGAATAACTTGATTTTCAGTTTCTATGTATATTAAATAGAGAATATTACATTCATAAAACTAGTTATATTTGGTTTGTGCAAATTAAATTTGAACAGAGTTCTTGATCAACCTTATGAAGAAATAGTTACGTATACTTAATGTATTTTATCAGTGAAATATTTCTCTTAATTTTTTTTTTGAAATTTACTAGAATCTTTAATGAGCTGAAAACTAAACTACATGATATAAAAGAATATAAGGAGAAACTATTGCTTACCTTGAGTGAGTTTCTGGAAGACCACTTTCCTCTGCCTGATAGAAATGTTAAAAAGAAAAAGGTAAGTTTTAAAGAAGACATTCATGTGGATATACATATACAAAATTGTTGATATATTTTGTAGGTTTAGTATATATTTCAGAGATACACACACATAGATACATGTAGAGAAATAATACCTCATCACATTAAAATATTTACTGAAAAATTAGAAGCAATCTTGTTCAATAATACAGGTTGGGTTAAATGTATTTTTTGATATTATATCCATATGATAGGAGGACATGCAGCTTCAAAAATGTATTGAATACTATACTATCAAAGGAGTTAATGAAATGCTCACGATTGTTAAATGGATAAAACACAGGTGATTAAACTGTTAGTCTAATTTATATCAAAATATACAATAGTGGTTATGTCTAGGGGCTAGGATTGTAGGAGAGATTTATTTTCATTTTTACTGTTTTTCATATTTTCCATGAACACATGTAACCTTTAAAATCAGAAGAATTAAAGGCAAGGACCTACATCCAAGATTACTCTATCCAGCAAAATTCATTTAGAATGGAAGGGCAGATATAGTGGTTCTCAGATAAGGTCAGGTTCAAGGAGTTCATCATCCACCAAGCCCTTATTATATGAAGTATTAAAGGGATTTATCTAAGAAAAAGAAGATAAAAAATATGAACAGTAAAATGATAGCAAACTCACAGTCGTTAACAACCACACCTAAAACAAAAGCAAAAGCAAACTAAGCAAACGACTAGAACAGGAACAGAATGACAGAAATGGATATCACATGGAGGGTTATCAACAGAAGAGTGGGAGGGGGAGAAAGGGGGGAAAAGGTGCAGAGAATGAGTAGCATAAATGGTAAGTAAAAAATAGACAGGGGGAAGTTAAGAATAGTATAGGAAATATAGAAGCCAAAGAACTTAATGTGTATGACCCATGGACAAAAACTAAAGGGGGGGAATGTGGTTGTGGGGGGGTGTGCGGGGCAAAGGGTAATATGGGGGGGAAATGGAACAACTGTAATAGCATAATCAATAAAATATATTTAAAAAATAAAATGAGAAGTATTGTTTAAAATCTGTTAATGTAAGTTATTGACTGTTTTAATAGTAATTAAGATGGAATAAACCTTTTCTACAAAAGCTAATACTTCATTGGGTGGCAGAAGATTGGGAACAACCACTTCAATTTCTTTTTAAAAACAGTATATTGTATGAAAACAAACCTGGAGAAGTGGAATAAGCATTCACACTGCCACCAGGATGATCTTCTAAAAATACATAGTTGAATCATTTTCAACATAAAACTTTTTTTTAATCTAATAGTCTTTTTTTTTTTAAAGTTTATTTATTTATTTTTAGAGAGAGGGGGAGAGGGAGAAAGAGAGAGACAGAAACATCAATGTGTGGTTGCCTGTCATGCGCCCCCTACTGGGGACCTGGGCCACAGTCCAGGCATGTGCCCTGACTGGGAATTGAACTGGCGACCCTTTGGTTCATAGGCTGGTGCTCAATCCACCGAGCCATGCCAGCCAGGGAATGAGTCTTCTTTTTAGTGTTTGAATCCTGCCTATATCATTGTGGTAAAAAACAAAAAAGACACATTAGACCCCATTCAAAGAACAACCATGATACTAAAGGACAAGTCTATTGCTTATGAAAAATAATTGAAGGAACTAATGATTGATATGGAAAAGACTTCAGGTTCATAGCAGCTTTCTTAAAATATTTGAGGAACTCTTACATGGAATTGGAATGAGATTTATTCTGTCATTTCAAGGATAAAAGAACCAGTGAGTTGAGTTAACATTAGGAACTATCAAGAACTATAGCAAGATGAACAAGCCAGGAGAGCAAGTTTTCTGTCCTAAATGCAGTCTGGAATGCCATTTGATTGGGATATTTTGATTGGGAGGTTCAAACACTAGATTTTTATATATGAGTGTATAATAATTTATCCATTTTATATTTATATATAGTCTGAATTGTGTCTTCTAGTAACAGCAAAAGATTTCACTGCCTTAGAGGTTGTTTTAATTGTGCTTTCATGAAGCTATTTAATACAAGCAACTTATTTACTTTCAGAATTCTTTTTAAATCACCTAGTTATAAATGTTTGGTTTTAATATACATTGTATCTTTGCAATTAAGAAATACTAATTTTTTTAATTTTGTAAAACATAGTTAAATATTCTGCCATTGGCAGAATTGAAATGTTAGTTCTTTTTATTCATGTTTTTCTCAAAGACACATACTCAAGAATCAACTACACAGCTGATAACACTGCATGAAATATTAGAGGTAAGTGTTTTGTGTAGTTGTTTTGTGTTGAAGATGTCTCTTTTTTTTAAATAAGATTTTATTTATTTATTTTAGAGAGAGGGGAAGGGAAGGAGACAGAGAGGGAGAGAAACAGCAATGTATGGTTGCCTCCCACATGGCCCTCACTGGGGACCTGGCCTGCAACCCAGGCATGTGCCCTGTCTGGGAATCGAACTGGGACCCTTTGGTTCCCAGCCCGCGCTCAATCCACTGAGATACACCAGCCAGGGCTGTTGTGTTGAAGATGTCTCTTAATTAGTGATTTGTGAACACTTTTACATAGGTTTGAAAAAAAATACTACTTTAGTTCTTAAGGTATGCACCAATCTTTTATTAGATATATTTATGTTAATTTGACTTTAATATTAAAATTAGTTTTTGTTTTCTATATAGTACTAGAAAAAATACTGTCATTTAAAAAAAAATTTTTTTAATTTATTTTTTAGAGAAAGGGAAGGGAGAGAGAAAGAGAAGGAGAGAAACATGGATCCATTGCCTCTCGTATGCACCCTGACCAGGGACCAAACCTGCAACCTAGGCATATGCCCTTACCGAAATTGACTGGTGATCTTTAGCTTTGCAGGACCATGCCCGACTGAGCCACATTAGTTAGGGCAGAATATTGTCATTTTTTAAAAGAACATCTAATAGCCCTGGCTGGTGTGGCTCAGGGGGTTGAGCACTGGCCTGACAACTGAAAGGTGGCTGGTTTGATTCCCGGTCAGGGCACATGCCTGGGTTGTGAGCTGGGGCCCCAGTTGGAGGCATTAGAGAGGCAACTGATCAGTGTTTCTTTTTCTCTTTCTCCCTCCCTTCCCTTTTCTCTAAAATAAATAAATAAAATCTTAAAAAAAAAAAAAGAACCTCTAATAGAGTCTAACTCTCAGTCATATCCCCAATATTGTTATCTTAAGAAAATGTTTATGATGCTATTTAGTATTTATACAATAAAATGCTTTGCTGTTACATTGGTAGTATCTTTAGTTGGCAACTGAATTCTGTTGAAAATACATTGAGTATAAGGATTCTTTCAACAAGGTTGCAGAAATCCATGCATAATTGTTCCTTAAGTAACATTAGCCTCATTTTTTATGATGTGAGGACTGAGCAATTCAAAACAACTATAGAATTGATAAAGAAATATCATTTTCTGCTTAAAATTTACCATTCTTTACAAATACCTTTGATCTTTAAAAAAAAATGTTTTTGAACTTCAGCCAATTACCAAATGTGTTAATATTTTAGAAACCTCAGTATGACAGTCCATTGCAAATTGGGCAGAGAAGAAGGTAAAATAGTCTGAAGGGAGAGATATTTAACAATTAGTGTGTCTAAATTCACTGGCAAATTTATAAGAAAGAGTGATATTAAACTTGTTTCATTGTAATTTTATGAATTGGATGCTGACGTTTCTATTTTTATCCAGCTAAGTAGTTTTGGTACCTCAAGATATCTTAATATAGAATATTATTGCTTTGAAAGCAAAATACAAATATTTATTAGATTTCCGATTAGAATCTTTTAACATATTTCTAATTATTCCAGTTTACTAAAACTAAAATTACTGCTAACTTTAACAAAAAAAGCTGTGATATCTGTGGCAAACATTGACAGGGATTAACTGGGAAATATGTGTGTAATTTTTGAATAATATAGTATGAGATCCCTTCTAAAATATAGAATTAGAAACCATTTTTTTGTCCCCAACTTTATATTATCAATAACAAAAGTAACCAATATATAACTGCAATTTAGCAAAAAATGAAACAATGTACATGTTCATTTTAAAGTTGAATTTTTAGCATTTAATTATTTCTGGCATCTACTAGAATTAGATATGAAAGGTAAGAAATATTTTAAATGATATTAAAATAAGCAATTGTTTTAAAATAGAAATAAAATGCAATTCTTTTTCATACCTAAAAGAATGAGACCAAAATTTTTTGGAATAAACATTCCCCAGGATATATGTTTAAAATAGCTGAAGTTAATGATAGATGAAAATTTTATTTCCAGAAATATTTCCCTGGTCGGGTAGTTCAGTTGGTTATAGTGTCAACGCAGTATGCCACAGTTGCAGGTTGTAGGTTTGACCTCTGGGCAGGGCATATACAAGGATCAACCATTGAATGTATAAGGAAGTAGAACAACAAATTGATGTTTCTCTCTCTCTTCCTTCCTCTCTTTCTCTAAAATCAGTAAATAAAGAAAAGTTTAAACAATTGAGATATTGATGTTATTATGAAATGTGGTTGAGATGAGAGCTTCATAGTGGCACTTTATTGCTATGGCACTTAATACTTTTATAAATTATGCTTTTCTCCCACTTCCTTAAAATAATATCTTTCAATTAAAGCTTTGGCCTGAATTGATAATACATTTAGCATTTTTTTTGTATATTTCATAGTATTTCAACTATCCATTTCTTAAGAAAACTTTCCTAATGCCAGTGTGTCTAGGAAAGACAGATGATTCTCAATGTACATTGGCCATCTTTTCCCAGCTTATTTTACAATAGAACCCTGTGTTTCAAGACATCCTTAGCAAGATCAATTCAATAGAACACAATTCGGGAAATGTTAGTTTATATAATTTACTACAAATACTTGAAGCTTCTGTTTGGGGTTGTAACCCCTCAACATCCTTACGTGAAGAAATCCAAGATATTCAAGATGAAGTTAAAGGAAGTGATGACTATAGGATTGTTTTCAAGGTTTATCAGAATAGGTGTTTTCAGTTGGGAAAGCACGGAGTTAGAGATTTTCCTTCAAATATTAAGGCATGCATGTTATTTGAACTTTAGCATATTTTGTTGAGTATTTAATTGGTTTAAGTTTCTTAAGGTATAGTTAAGACCTTTTTTTACTCCAATTTCTAAACTAAAGAATTAACTCCAAAAGAGTCGTAAATGTTTTTTAATCAGTTTTTAGGAAGTGTTTCCAAAGTTAAATGTAGAGATTCATTTTAAACCTTTTTCTATTCACTAACATTTGTAGTCTTTTAAAAAAGAAAATCAGTTATTTAGTAAAACATAGAAATTATGATATAAACAATTATTCAACAAAATAAAAGCCTTAATTTCTTTGGTTAAAAAAACTATTTTAATGTTTTATTATAGCTGTATCAATTTTTTCCCAAATAAGTTATATTTTGAATGATGTTTTTTTCCCCTAGATTCTTATAAATAGATTATTTGATGTTCCACATGATCCATATGTCAAAATTAGTGATTCTTTTTGGCCACCCTACATTGAGCTGCTCCTGCGACATGGGATTGCCTTGAGACACCCAGAAGACCCAACACAAATAAGACTAGAAGCTTTCCATCAGTAAAAGGGTGGCCTCTTTTTCACACAGTACTTAAAGAATCTTGTCTTCAAAGATAATGGAAACACTGAGTATTACTTGGATGAAGAACATTATTTGCAAATCAAATTGCATTGTCCATATTCCTTTTCTCCTTAAAATGACACATGCTGCCATGTACTATTCGCTTCAAAAAGGGTCCTTTTACATTCAGGTCAGTTCTGTGGTGTATTCAACTGGATGGACAAGGATGCAAGTGAAAATATTCTAGGCTTAATCATTATAAAATATTTAATATACCTAACTTTTGAAATAATCTTTGGAAATTTATTTGGTAAATTATGATATTGCTAAGGTCATAAATTTTTAAAAAATGTATGAGTTTCTTTTGTGCATTTTGAGTTCTAGTTGCTGCTTACCTCCTTTAAATTTGGGAATTATGATTGAGAGGCCACTTACTATGGAGATTTTAAAAATGAGTTAATATCTGATGTAGAATGAAGCATAATTCAAAAGCATTTAGTAAATCTACTCCATATATACTGCCTTATTTCTAGATGTTAACTGAAATATTAAAAAATGGTTAAAGTTGGTAGATAGAAAATTCATTTAATGTGTATCTCATATGAAGTGATATATATTAAACCACTTTTGATTCTGTTAATTATTACTAATGAAATTGTGTTCATAAAATTGTATTAACCTTTGTGACTGGAATTTTCTATAAATAAAATTCTCTTTTCTAAAAATATCTAGCTTTTTTTGTGATGTGCCATGACATTTTTATAAACTAAGTAGACTTTTTGATAGGTTGATAAATGAAGATACAGGGCTCATTCAGGATTATGTAATAGCTAGACTGTAGAACTCCAAACCCACTTGGTGTTGTCAGTGGACTAAATGGGTTCATTTGCCTGCACTCATCAAAGACCAATAAGAGGCCCTGGTCAGGTAGCTCAGCTGGTTTGAGTGTCATCCCCTTTTATCTGGTCAGGGCACATACAAGAAGCAACCAATGAATGCATAAATAAGTGGAACAACAAATCGATGTTTCTCTTTTTCTCTCTTTCTCTCTGCAGTCAATAACATTTAAAAAAAAAAAAAGGCCCAGTAAGACATGAACAGGACCTTGCAACAAAGTAAGGGTTTATTAGTTCAGAAAGTGGCCCATGCCGGGAGTCACAGGTGAGTTAATACTCAAAGACCTGGCTAATTGATGGTTTCCATGGGACAGGCTATAAAGGGGAAAAATCATTAAACATGATGACTAAGGGAGTTAAGTTCATGGTCTTTACTGATTGGTTGGTGCATCGGATCTTTATGTCAGAAATGGCATTGCTTCATCTAGTTTCACCACTTCTCTGGGTCTGGAACTGAACCAACTGAGACCTAGATGTTATCACTAGTTTGACGAAACTGTCTCTGTGGTCAGCAGACCCGAGGCTTTGTTATGAAGATTATTTGATACTGATCAGAATCTCATTGTCCTGAGGGCAGCATGATCAGGAGTTGACGTGCAAGGGAGAAGGATGCTGATGAGTCAGGGTGACGGATGAAGACAGTTTGAATCAAAGAGGAAAGAAGAAAAAGGGTCATATTAAATGAAGTTTTTGCGTGGTTACTATCTCCCCCTTTTCTTTTGATCATTCCTCAACATTGAGGAATATAGGGCAACTGGGTCCAGGTTCAATCAAGAGGGAGGATTAGCTTTTAAGGTGGAGTCAAATTTGTCTGCCTATTGTGCCTCTCTTATCTGGCTCAAAATTTCACATGCCCACTCTTCCCTTATGGTCCCTGTGTCTGAGAGGGGCATTCTAATTGAATTTATAAGTGGTGACCACAGCAATGGTAGATGAAGCATTAGGCCAGTATACCTGTACCCCAAGTAATCAGAGTAGAGAAGACCTATGAGAGGCTCATAGCTTCATTTCTGTTAGAATGGAGGGAAGTCATGACAGTTGGACAGACACCCCTGGCCCGCAGTTCGAACGTCCCTGATGAACGTCCTGATGCCAGCTCCCTGTGTGGCTTACACGGTATCAGTCACCAAAGCCATCTGAGCACAAGCTGTTGTGATGATTTCTCAGAAGTTTACATTATGTTGTATGCAACGGCAAGGCCAAAAGAAAAACAGTTTTATTTTTCAATAACTTCAAGGCAAAGGATGGGAGGAAAATGAAGCACTAGTTCAGAGGGCTGTAGCTAAATACTTTCATTAGAAAAATTCAGGATCCAGTCCGATCTACAGATGAAAAGTAAGATTTTAAAGACAGCTGAACTAGGATCTAATAGCTACAAATTGACATTATGTTTTCTGTTGAAACATTTTCTCTCTAAAATCGCCCTCATTTTATCAAAAATATCCAAGTTAAGACTAACTTACTGTATAAGTCTAGTTTCAACAAACTTGGCCTGTGTGACAAGAATAGTAATTGTTCATATAGGCTGTTTTAAGTATGTTCTGCTGGAATTTCATAAGTAATCTCCAAACTGAACTCTAACATCCCAGGGCTGAGAAGCCAAGCCACACAGTTGCCATCAGCATTTGCTTGCAATACTTACTTGTTCAGGTGAATTCTTCAAGTTCTTGAGGTTCCCTCAAATGTTCTGAGTTCTTATTTTGCCATCTCCCAGGAAAACAACCTTAGTTCCTTACCTGGAAGAACTGCTGTGAACCATGCAAGTAAAGTACTAAGCTGTTTTTCTGATGGAGTTTTTATTGGCTTTGAAAGTTAATATTAATTCCTTAAAGCTTTCTGATGACATCCAGAGTCTGTGCATGTCTCTTTCAAATATGACATTCTAGTCAAAGTCTTGGTAATAAATCAATTTCCAATTGTGTCCTGTTATAAAAACATACTTCTATTGAATTTATGTAAATCAGATTGCCATGAAAATAATACTCATTCAGAGTCTCCAAACTTCTACAGGAATCAGGGAGAAAAATATGTTTCAATATTGCTTACAAAGGTATAATTTACCAAATTGCTCTAAGTCAAGGTAGTTTAAGAGAAAACAAGTATTCTTATATCTAAGAAGCAAGAATATTAAGAATTAGCAATATTTTCAACAAAAAGTTATAAAAATATAATCATCCTCAGTTCATTCAGTACCATATAATTAATTCTTGTCTGTTGATCCTTTGCCAGCAGTTCCTGAATCCAGTTATTCCTTAGAGCTTTATAAATCTTCACCGAGTTTAAAGGTATAATCTGAAAGTTGATTCTTCGAAAACTCTTTTCGAATAAGTCAGAGTTCTTTGTATGGATCTTTCTGAAGATGAAACATGCTTGCAAAAGCGTCAGTGTAAAACAACTGTCTATAAATGACAAGGCGATAGACCCGATTATAAGGTAATCGACAAAGAACTTTGCTTTTCTGTAACATAACATTTTAAGGTAATTTAGACTATATAGAATCCTGGAGACTTTTATCTACAATATATAATATCCCATAATAATAAGGATATATGCACACAAATACAATACAACTATTTTCTTACTTGACAAAGCTTGTGCAATTCAGACATCAAATAGTCCTAAATAGTTTAAAACTTCTCCCTTGCAAGGAGAAGAAGAATGATTTGAGGTGTTGCAGGCATCCATCCATTGGAACAACTGAAAGCTATTTCTAGGTTTAAAAAAAAGTCTCTTGTTTAAATTTGAACTCTAGAAAGTGTCAAACACACTTGACCAAAAAAACATGAATATTAAATTATTTACCTAAACTGGCAAGAGATATAAAAAATGCAGATTAGCAAAACTTACAGTTTTCAGATTCAGAAAATCATTTTCTTAAGTAATCAAGTGACTGATCAAGACAACAGAAACCTATTTTAATAAAACAATCTCTATTTTAGGAAGAAAATATCTGGAGTAGAATAAATACAAGAAAAACTTTCTTTTGACTTCCAGCAAAGACGGAGGCGTAGGTGGACACACTGTGCCTCCTCACACAACCAAAAGAGGTACAACAATTTAAAAACAAAAAACAACCAGAACTGACAGAAAATTGAACTATATGGAAGTCCAACAACCAAGGAATTAAAGAGGACACATTCATCCAGACCCATAGGAGGGGCACAGCTGGGCAAAGCTGGGCAGAGAGGGCTCGCGGCAAGGCGGAGGTTCGTGGAGCAGGGTGGGCAACACTGCAGCTGGCCAGAGAGACCCATGGCTGGCGGACCCGGCAAAACCCGTGAAACCCACGGCCATCGGACCCAGCAAAACTCGGAAAAACCTGTGGCCGGCGAAACCCGGTGAAACCCGTGGACCCAGCATAACCCGGTGAAACCCATGGACCCAGCAAAACCCATGGCCGACGGACCCGGTGAAACCCGGTGAAACCCGTGGACCCAGCGAAACCCGTGGCTGACGGACCCAGTGAAACCCGGTGAAACCTGTGGACCCAGAGAAACCCGTGGATCCGGCAGAACCCGTGGCCGATGGACCCGGTGAAACCCGTGGCCGACGGACCCGGTGAAACCTGGTGAAACCTGTGGACCCAGCGAAACCCGTGGCCGACGGACGACCCAGCGAAACCCGGCGAAACCCGTAGACCCAGTGAAACCTGGTGAAACCGGTGGCTGACAGACCCGGTAAAACCCGCGGTTGGCGGACCGGCAAAACCTGCAGCCCCAGCGTGGTCAGGACTGGTGGAGCGGGTGGTCCCACATTAGTGCCCACAGAAACCGGGAGAAAAGGCCGGGGAGCAGAGCAGACCACGCAGCCCAGGGCTCCAGCGCCGGAAATAAAGCCTTAAACCACCGACTGAAAATACCTGTGGGGTTGAGGCGGCAGCAGGGGGGAACTCCCAGCCTCACAGCGGAGTTTGTTGGAGAGATCCACAGGGTCCTAGAACATACACAAACCCACCCAACCAGGAGTCAGCACAGAAGGATCCAGTTTGCTTGTGAGTAGTGGGGAAGTGACTGAAAGCAGGCAGAGAGCAGAGCAAGCGCCGTGCCCTCTCAGACCCCTCCACACATACAGCGTAACAATGCAGTGACGTGGTTGCCCCACCCTGGTGAACACCTAAGGCTCCGCCCCCCTTATGCATAACAGGTGCGCCAAGAGAAAAAAATGGCCCAAATGAAAGAGCAGATCAAAACTCCAGAAAAAATACAACTAAGCCACGAAGAGATAGCCAGCCTATCAGATGTACAGTTCAAACAGAATTGGTTGAATTTGGTTGCAAATTAGATGAAAAAATGAAGAATATGCTAAATGAAATGAGGGGAAATGTGCAGGGAACCAATAGGGATGGGAAGGAAACTGGGTCTCAAAACAACAGTGTGGACCACAAGGAAGAAAAAAACATTCAACCAGAAAAGAATGAAGAAACAATTTTAAAAAATGAGGAGAGGCTTAGGAACCTCCAGGACATCTCTAAACGTTCAACATCCAAAATTATAGGGGTGCCAGAAGGAGAAGAGGAAGATCAAGGGATTGAAAACTTATTTGAACAAATGAAAGAGAATTTCCCCAATCTGGCAAAGGAAATAGACTTCCAGGAAGTCCAGGAAGCTCAGAGAGTCCCAAAGAAGTTGGACCCAAAGAGGAACACGCCAAGGCACATCATAATTACATTACCCAAGATTAAAAATGAGGAGAGAATATTAGAAGCAGCAAGAGAAAAGGAGACAATCACCAACAAAGGAGTTTCCATAAGACTGTCAGCTGATTTCTCAAAAGAGACCTTGCAGGCAAGAAGGGGTTGGAGAGAAGTATTCCAAGTCATGAAAGGCAAGGACCTACATCCAAGATTACTTTATCCAGCAAAACTTTCATTTAGAATGGAAGGGCAGATAAAGTGCTTCTCAGATAAGGTCAAGTTCAAGAAGTTCATCACCACCCAGCCTTTATTATATGAAATGTTGAAGGGATTTATATAAGGCATGGAGGGATATCAACAGAGGAGTGGGATGGGGAGAGAGAAGGAAAAAGTACAGAGTATAAGTAGTATAAACAGTAGGTAGAAAATAGACAGGGGGAGGTTAAGAATCGTATAGGAAATGTAGAAGCCAAAGAGCTTATATGTATGACCCATGGACAAGAAATAAAGGCGGGGAATGAGGCAGGGGGTATGTGGGGTGGAGGGGAATAAAGCGGGGGAATGAGACAACTGGAATAACAATCAATAAAATATATTTAAGAAAAAAATATTTTAACAGAGTGGAAAAGAACTAAACTTTAATTCTGCAGTAGCATACTTTTGATATTTAAATTCATTTACATAGTTAAATTTTCATCTTATTTAGCTTAACTGTATATAAAAATCTCAAGATCCTATAGACCTTCTATAACTTTCTTAGTCCCTCTTAGTTTGTCTCTTCTGTTCATTCAGAAATAACCAACCTTAATTTGGGACAAATCTTGTTCTTTTTTTTTTTTAACTATATTTTATTGATTATGCTGTTACAGCTGTCCCACTTTCCCCCCCTTCTTGCCTCCCACCCTCTTACCCCCCCTTCCCCACCCTTTAGTTTTGTCCATAGGTCATACACATAAGTCCTTCTGCTCCTGCACTTCCTATACTATTCTTAACCTCCCCCTGTCTGTTGTCTACCTACCATTTATGCTACCTATTCTGTGCCCCATTCCCACCCTCTCCCCCAACCACTCCCCTGTTGATGTTCCTCCATACCTTATATAACTCCCTTTAACAATTCATACAATAAAGGCTGGGTGGTGATGAACTTCTTGAACTTGACCTTATCTGAGAAGCACTTTATCTGCCCTTCCATTCTAAATGAAAACTTTGCTGGATAGAGTATTCTTGGATGTAGGTCCTTGCCTTTCATGACTTGGAATACTTCTCTCCAACCCCTTCTTGCCTGTAAGGTCTCTTTTGAGAAATCAGCCGACAGCCTTATGGGAATTCCTTTGTAGGTAACTGTCTCCTTTTCTCTTGCTGCTTCTAGGATCCTTTCCTTATTTTTGATCTTGGGTAATGTAATTATGATGTGTCTTGGTGTGTTCCTCTTTGGGTCCAACCTCTTTGGGACTCTCTGAGCTTCCTGGACTTCCCGAAAGTCTATTTCCTTCACCAGCTTCGGGAAATTCTCCA
>PVJI01014997.1:0-42487 GCA_004026765.1 Micronycteris hirsuta | reverse complement strand
GCCCCTTTGAGCAGCTGGTCATCCATTCAACAGTCTGCAATGCTTTGCCGAGTGTGGCCAAAGAACCACCCGGAGGGTGAGGGTTGGACATCTGTAGGCACATGTGCGCCCTGGGATGTTTCCTTTTAGACGGCCACTCGACGGGGCCCTGTGGTGGCCAGGCTTTTGGTTAGACATGATGCCGGATGCGCCTGCAAGGGCAGGGGTGAAATTCCCATCTCATTCAGCGGGCCCAGGCGAGTAGGTTGCCCTCCCCGGGGAGGGGGAGCCTCGTCCAGGCCCCGGGAAGCCTGAATAGACTAAAAGGTTGAGTAAGGAAGAACTCCTTCCCTCTGTCTGTCTTCAAGCTGGGACATCGGTCTTCTGCCTTTGGACTTGAACTAGGACTGGAGCCTACACCACTGGCTTCCCTGGGTCTGGACCTCTCAGACTCCAGTCACGTGAGCCAATTCCTGGCAATAAACACAGGCCCAGCCATACCATCCAGAACCCTCAGGGGCAGCTTCTGGAGCTGGGCCACCCTCTCTCTGATCAGCCGGATGCAGGCCTCCCTGGGAAGGGCTGTGACCTTAGGCGAGGGGACTCTCTTCCTCTGGCAGGGCCGATGGAATGCTGCAGCACCTGGGGCAACAGCTGGGGCCAGGCGTCTGGGAGGCACCTGGGTGTCCATCCTACTCGGACAAGCTGTGGATCTAAGGCAGTTTCTCTGAGCCCCATTTCCCCAAATGATCGTTTCACCTGCCTCAGATGGATGTAGGGCAGAGAAATCCCACAGTCGTAAGGAAAGCGACTTCAGCATTGTAGGACCTGGGCAACGGGGTTGTTCTCCTCACCTCTGCCCACCTTTAGGACATGAAGTGAAGATGCTGGTTAAAGTGGTTGTGCTAGTTTATAATAATAGTGATGATGATGATGATGATGACAACGACAATGATGATGGCAGTAGCTCATCGTTACAGAGCCCTCATGTTACAAACTGGGCACTGTGCTAGCACTTTACAATATTAGCTCATTTGATCTTCAAAATGACCCTGGGCAGCAGGGACTCTTATCGTCCCCATTTCGCAGACAAGGAAACTGACACAAAGGTGCCCAGTAACTTCTTGACATTTGCAAGAGTCAGGGAGAAAGAGGTAAGGCTTACACTGAGGATTTGTTTTCCTTTCAAACAGCAACCTGTAGCCTAACACACCCTTGACGTAGCAGAATAAAACTCAGGCAGCACCGGGACACACAGGAGGCCCCACCCTTCCACGGATCTGCGGGTTTGCTTTCCCCAGCATCAGCCACCCATGGTCGACCAGGGTCTGAAAATACTAAATGGAAAACTCCAGAAATACACAAGTGGTACGTTTTAAACCGCGCACCGTTCTGAGTCGCGTGATGAAACATCACTCCCTCCCGCCTGGGAGGTGAACCGTCGCTTTGCTTGGCGTCTGGGCCCCGGAGAGGCTCCCCACTCTGCTAGTCCCTCAGTCGCCGGCGCATTATTGGGCAACTGCTGCAGTGTCGCAGTGCTTGAGTTCCAGTGGCCCTTATTTCACTGAGTCACGGCCCCAAAGCCATCCGCGTAACGCTTATTACAGTGTATTGTTATAACTGTTCTATTTTATTGTCAGTTATTATTGGTAACCTCTTGCTGTGCCTAATTTATAACTTAAGCTTCATCATCGGTATGTATGCATAGGCAACAAGGTAGTGTATACATAAGGTTTGGTGGGTGCAGTTTCAGGCATCCACCGAGGGTTTTGGAATATATGCCCTGCAGACAGGGGGCGCTACTGTATACATAACTCTTGTACCTCAGTAACAAAAAGACAAAGAACGCTATCTAAAAGTGGGCAAAGGACTGGAAGAGACTCTCTCCAAAGAAGATATACAAATGGCCAACAAGCACATGAAAACATACCATCAGGGAAATGCATATCAAAACCACAATGAGATACCACTTCACACCCACCATGATGGCTTTAATGTTTTAAACTGAGAACTACAAGTGCTGACGAGGATGTGGAGAAATTGGAACCCTCATACACTGCTGATGGGAATGCCAAATGGTGCAGCTGCTGTGGAAAAGTTTGGTGGGTCCTCAAAAAGGTAAACATTGAATTACCGTGTGACTCAACAATTCTACTCCTAGGAACATACCCGCAAAGAACTGAAAACAGGTGTTCAAACAAAAACGTGCACATGCATATCACAGCAACACAATTCTCAGTAGCTCAGAGGTGGAAGCAGCACACGTGTCTGTCAGCAGATGGATAAACCGAGTGTGCTTTGCTACCCACTGGAATGTCGGTCGCCCACAAGAAAGCAGAAAGCTTGTCATTGGTGACAACGTGGATGGACCTGGAGAGTATTATGCTAAGTGAAATAAGTCAGACAGAGTAAGACAAATACCAGATGATTTCACTTATACGTGGAATCTAAAAAACAAACAAAAGAATGCAGAAACTGACCCACAGACACAGATCAAACCGATGGCTACCTGAGAGGAGATGGGTTAAGGAGGCTGGTGAAATCGATGACGGGGACGGGGAGGTACAAAGTTCCAGTTATGAAATAAAGTCACGGCACAGGGAACACGGTCAATAATATTGTCACAACTATGCATGGTGACAGATGGTAACCAGACTCGCCATGGGGATTATTTTGTCATGTGTATAAATACTGAATCACTGTGTACACCTGAAACTAATAGGATGTTCTACGTAGATTACATGTCAACTAAAAAATTAAAATTTAAAAAAAAAAAGGCAGTAGATGCAACTCTAGCTCTGAGCCCTGGCACCCCCCCTCACCCCGAGTTAGAGGCAAATCGGGGGGACGTGCATGGGAGACCGAGAGTTTGCTCATGGGGAGACAAGCACCCAGTTGAACCACAGCCTCTCTGTCAGGGCCCGGCATGGCTATGCAGGCTGAGCACCCCACAACGGGGCCACTCAGGAGGCTGAAATTGAGCCCAGACTCCGTGCCCAAGCCCTGGGCCCCAAGGTGGGGCTGTGTGGGCCCGGCGCAGCCTCCCCTTCCCGTCGCTCACAGAAGCACCCCGCGACCTGCAGCAGCCCTTCTCGTCGCCAGCCAACCTCCCCCGCCGCACCCCGGCGGCAGCCCACGAGAAGTCGTGCAGGCAGCCGGCAGCCGTGGAAGAACCGCCAGCCACGCGAGAGAGCCGCCTGGGCGGTGGGCCCGCCAGCCCTGGCTGATGCACAAGCGCAACCACAGGAGGGGCCTCCAGTGAGAGGCAACCATGGGAGACCTTGGGGGCCACGGGGGCCACGAGGAGAAGGAACGATTGGGGTGCTTCATTACACAGGAACAGATAACTTGTGCAGCTGTGCGGGTGTAGGCCTCGCAGCCGAGTTGTTCGCCTTCTTTGGTCTCATGCGCCTGCTCCTCTCCCAGTTTCCTTTGTGTGCAGCTGCTTATTGAGAAAGTGTCTCATCACAACTTTAGGAAGACTAGCGGGGGAAAGGATTTGTTCACTCCCAGGTCAGAGAAAAGTCGGCCCTTCCTGACATGCTCCAGGGGACAGGAGGGTGAGAATTCCAAAGAAAAGAAAGATTCAGACAGGGCCTACATGGCCAGCACCCCCTCCCCACCAGGAAATTCTCTCAGGGCTCACCTGGGAGACTCTTGTTGCATTTTACTAAAGGCAGTAGCATTGCCTTCCTGGCATCTCCAGGCTCCAAGTCATGGTAGAAACCACAGGACCGGATGAACGGAGTCCAGGCGAGTCGTGTTCCCAGTGAGGAGACACAGAGCGCAGAGCCCCGGGGAGCTCCAGGGACGGGAGCAGGAGAGGCCGAGAGGTAGGAGGCGCACCAGAGCCCCAGAGGGTCTCAGAAGCAAAGGGAGAAGAATTTTAAGGAGGAACATGTTGAACGACAGACACAAACAACAGGAGGGAAACTTATGTGCTTCAAAGCAGATGCAGAGAAGATGTCAACCGCTGCAGGGGTCCGGAAGGGAGGTGAGCCCGAAAACTGGGGTCCTAGCCGGATGCCCCGCCCAGGGCTCCTCCCTGGACCCACTATCGCACAGCCCCCACGCCCTGTCACGCAAGCGCCTCTTACGTCACGAGCGGGCGAAGTCATTTCCCTGCGTCTGTTTCTTGTCTTCACACAAGGGGCACATCTCTAGGAACTGCTGAATACGTGGTTTTAGCAGAAAGATGGGCTCTGTCTTCAGCCTGCATTTTCCCACTCAATGCCCCCCCTTTGTCTGGGCCCACGCTGCGTGTGAACGCAGAGATCTCGGTGAACATCCCCAAAAGAGGGATTGTGGCGGCGCCTCAGCTGTGTGCTGAAATGTCCCCGAGGAGGAGCACTGTCCTCGTCAGTGTGCAGAGGACAATGAGGAGGTGTCCCGTTACATAATTGAGGAGACAATGTCTTTCATATCCAGTCTGGTTCACTTTTCACACTAAATTAATCTTAATAAGCATCTGCTTTGAGTAAAGGAAGTTTTGTGATAATTCAACCGTGACCTCTGTAAAAGTCCACATGATTTCACCGCAGCCCCTCAGCCCGGGTGCCCCCGTGAGAGGGTCGTCTTTATTTCATGATCATCAGCATGTTAACATGAGCTGATTAACCCCGCCGACAAGCCGCGCCGCGCCACCGTGCCGGCACAGCCCAGGGCCACGACATCATTAGCTTCGGGACGCGGGCACACAGGCTGGCAGGCTGGGCCGGTCGGCTGGTCCCGTAGGTCATTGGATCCGGGCTCCTCATTTCTGAGAATTAAAAGCAGATTCTCCCTCTGGCTTGTTTTCTGGCTTCAAGATCCAGGTAAAGTTGTCCCAACAATGGTGTTGCCGGGAGCCCACAGTACAGCGGCCCCCTGAGCCTGCAGTCCCTGCGGGAGTGCTGGTGGCCAGGCCGCTGGACCCTCCGCCCCATGGGGCTCAACGACCGCATGGTCTCCGCCAGCCCCCGTCTGTCATTTCCGAGGCCACCATCCTCATGGACTGGGTTTGTACACTGTCCCTGGAGTAGGCACCCCGGCACAACCTGGATGCTTGTGCCCCTGCCTCCTGGCGGCTGTCTCTCCTGGCTCCTGCAGCCCAAGGGTGGGCTAGGAAATTTCCTACCACATGCAGACTCCGTGAAAGACTTCCTGACAGCACAACTTGACCTTCTCTTGGCCCGGCGGCTCTCAGTGCGGTCCGGGACCTGCCACTCAGCGTTACCTTGGAATCGGTAAGAAATACACATGCTCGGGCCCTTCCCCACACCTGCCGAATGAGCACATCTGGGACCTGGGCCCCGCTGCTGTGTCTCAGTTGCTGTTGCAGCGGCTCTGACGAATGTCATTGCCGGAGATGGGCACGTGAACCCACTTAGCCACAAGGTTCCATGAAGGTCACTCTGGGTGGTGTACATCCTACGGGCTGTGACAGGTGTGTAATGACACATGCCCACATCACACTCCCCCACAGAGCAGTTTCACCAGCCACGCATCCTCTCGGCCCTGCCTACCCCTCCCTGCGTTCGGGTGGCTCTACGCCACTAGTTTGCGGCGCTCCGTGAGAGCAGCAGTGGGGAACTCACGACCATGTTGTCCCCCTGCTAGACTTCAGTCTGGAACCGTGGGGCAACATGGAAGAGGGACGAATGAGGCGCCCGGCAGCACCAGCCTGGCGCTGTTCTCAGGGGGCTCCTGCGCCTGCACCCCATCCTTCCTGCAGAGCCCACTCTTGGCCTCTCTGTGGGGTCTCAGGGTTACACCAGTCCTAGAGGCTGCCTGGCTGCCGAAGGGGCTGAAGTGGGTGCTTGCTGCTTATCACCAGGGGGCCTAGCGCCCACCCTTCCAAAGTGCGGGCTTGGACTGCAAAAGTGGGGCTGGCAGCTACACCGATTTCAGGGCTAAAAATGCTAAGAAATGCCTATTTCTGTCTCCAGATCAGAGTTGAGAACAACTCAGCCATGTGCTAACGACCTTGGGAAGGCTGGAGCCTCCTGCTGCTGGCTCAAGGCACAGAGCAGACCTCTGGAGCCCCCGGGGCTGGGGCTGGAGCCCACCATGCACCTCCTGAGAGCTTTACTCACTTAGTCCTCTCGGAAACCCACCCTCTAAGGCGACACTGTCCTGGTCTGCTTCACAGACAAGGTCACCGAGGCACAGCCCGGTTGGAGGACCACTCAAGGTCACGCTCATGCACAGCTTGTGCTCATGCACAGAGTGCTCATGCACAGCTTGTGCTGTGATACAAGGAGCGACCCCCCCAGCCAACCCCTCCGTGGAACAAACGGGTACCTGTGAGAAAATCGCAGCCCCGAGAGGACACGCGACCTGCCTAATGCCCGCGTGGATTGGCAAGGTCAAAAGCGGCAGACTCAGAAGGTTCAGGAAGCTTTCTCAGCCACTCTAACCAGCAGTGAGAAGGCTACTCCTGTCCTGGGAAAGTCGTTCGCTTTGGGGCAATATTGTTTTCAACTCTACCCTAGAAACAGAAATCCTTTTTTTCTGAACATTTTAAGGAACATTTCTTTCATTATTTTACAGTAGAACTTAGACATGAAGGCATGAGCTAATTTGGCCCTCCTTTCAGGTAGGACTCAGGGCCGGAAGTGTAGTGTTGGATGCAGAAACCCAGTGCCACATGCACACCCACGCACACACTCACACCCATGTCAGAAGATGGGGCAGGGGTTGGGGGTAGGAAACCCGGGAGGCCAAGCAAATCCGCCTCCCCTGTGGGGCCCCGCCTCTGGGCCTCCGCCCCCCACCTCCCTGGCCTTGCAGAACCCCAAGAGCCCCGTGCACTCTCGCGCGCGCTCTCTCTCTCTCACACACTCACACTCTCACACACACACACACACACACACACACACACACACACACACACACACGGCTCAGATTTCTCTTCCCCAGCCTGGCGCAGACTTAAGCACAAATATCCTGAGAGAGGAAATGAGTTGGTGCTGCCTCCCAAATCACAGATTTGCTCCCTTTTTCCCTGAAATGAAGAACTGGAAGAGGGCCACCTGGTGGGTGGGGGCGGGGTTGGGGAGGGAGCACTGAGCTTGGAGGCTGGGGACCTACCTGGGTTCTAGCCACCAACTTGCTGTGTGATTGTGGGCAAGCCGTCTACCCTCTCTGGGCCTCCGTTCTTATGTTATGAAAGGGAAGCACTGTGGCGTGAGAAGAGATCCCAGTTACAACTCTTGGTTTCACTCAGCTGGGTAAGGTGCTCATGGAGCCACTACCACTGGATACGAGAGGGCACGTTCTCTCACGGGGCGCTCGATGCTGGGCTCAGGCCGGCGTCGGGGCTGTCCCATCCTCCATCTCATTTCCATCACTAGCCACGACCGTGGAGAGCCCTGATGCTACGGGGTGAAGCGTGTCCCCCTAAATTCGTATGCTGAAGTCCTCACTTCCAGAACCTCAGAATAGGACCGTACTTGGAGACCGGATCTGTAGGGAGATACCATATTTTTCGAACCATAAGATGCACCTAGGGGGCTGGCTTTAGCTCAGCGGGTACTTCGAGGTTCAAGCATTACTTCAAGATGCACCTAGGTTTTAGAGGAAGAAAATAGGGGAAAAAATTTTGAAGCAAAAAATGTAAAATATTTAATAACAAATAACAATATTTCACCAATGTAAATGTAAACAGAACATTCAGACTATAAGATGCATCCCCATTTTCCTCCCAAATTTTGGGGGGAAAGGTGCGTCTTATCATCCAAAAAAATACAGTAATTAAGGCTAAATGAGGTTATAAGGGTGGGGCCTTCATTTGCTAGGACTCATGTTCTATGAGAAGAGGAAGAGACACCAAAGCACACACTTACTCCTTCTCTGAGCACCCAGAGGAAGGGCCGCGTGAGGACCCAGAAAGAGGGTGGCCGTCTGCAAGCCAGGAAGAGAGGCCTCACTGGACGCAAGCATGGCGGCACCTTGATCTTGGACTTCCAGCCCCCAGGATCTGCGATAAAATAAATGTCCGTTGTTCAAGCCTCCTGGTCTTGGTGTTTGGTCATGGCTGCCCAAGAAAACTAAGACACCTCCTGCCTTTGGGGCTGCCTCAGTTTCTCAGATCAGGTCACGGCATCTTTACCTTTTTTTTGTCCCCAGGACCCTTTGGGAACCTGCTGCAGGCACAGATGCTGGTAGACAAGGAAAGCATTTTGAGGAAACAGAGGGATAGAAAGCACACACTTCCATTTTCTGAGAGAGGACATTACTACAGATTCTGCAATTTTTTTTTTATAGATAATAAAGACATTACAAACAACTTTATGCTGGTAAGTTTGGAAACAGATTAAATGGACAGATTGTAAACTAAAACTTCACAACGGTACGTAGGAAGATATAGAAAATCTGAATTTCCTGTATCAAAGAAATTGAGTCTGTAAATAAAACCTTTTTAATCAAGCAACCTCCAGGTCCACGTGATGGCAACAGTTACTGCAGCTGCATGTAAGGCGGAAATAATATCCACCTAAACACTTTCAGAGAATGGAAGGCAAGGGGACAGTCCCAATAGGTGAGGCCTGCGTGACTCGGACTCCGAAACCTGACAAAGATGTCACCGGAAAGGGAAACTACAGGCCAATGTCTCTCATGAACATAGAGGTAAAAGTCCCGAACAAAATTATGGAAAATCAAAGCCAGTGTTTTCTAGCGTAAAAAGGAGAGTACGTCTTAAATGAGTTGGTTCATTCCAGGAATGCAGGATTGCTTTGCCCCTTGGTTACCGATCAATGTAATTCACTATATTAAAAAAATACTGGTGAAAAGTCTTATGATCATTTCAACAGAAAGAAAGTATTTTTTTTTTAGTAATTTTTTTTAAAGATTTATTTATTTTTAGAGAGAGGGGAAGGGAGAGAGACAGAGAGGGAGAGAAACAGCAATGTATGGTTGCTCCTCACATGGCCCTCACTGGGGACCTGGCCTGCAACCCAGGCATGTGCCCTGACTGGGAATCGAACCGGGACCCTTTGGTTCCCAGCCCGTGCTCAATCCACTGAGCTACACCAGCCAGGGCCAGATAGAAAGTATTTGATAAAATTCAGCACCTATTCATGATAAGAAGTCTGAGCAAACTAGGAAGAAAAGGCACCTTCCTTAATGTGATGATCTGTATATCTTTAAAAACAAGTATGGCATTTTTCTGGGAGAAACGAAGACTTGTTTTCCTGCAGGAACTCACACACAGGAGTTCATAGCAGGTTATTTCCAACAGCTCCAAACGAGAAATTCCCCAAATTGCCTTCAGTGGTAAATGGTCAGACAGCAGTCCCTCTGTACCACGTACGGTGTCCTGGGGCTGCCGGAACAAATCACTACAAACTCGGTGGTTGAACCAACAGAAGTTTATTCTCACAGTTCTGGAGGCTGGAGGTCCATAATCAAGGCGTTGGCAGGCCGTGCTCCCACCCACACTCCTGGGGGAGAGCCCTTCCTGGCCCCCGCCAGCTCCTGGTGGCCCTAGGCAGTCCTTGGCTTGTGGCTGCATCACTCCAATGCCTGCCTCTGTCTTCCCAGGGCCCCTTCCCTCTGCTTCTTATAAGGACACCAGTCATATTGGGTTAGGGTCTTCCTAGTGACCTCATCTTAATGTGGTTACATCTGCAAAGACTATTTCTAAATAAGGTCACACATTTGTGACCAGGGCCTAGGGACTTCAAACTGCCTGCTTGGGGGACCCCGTTTAACTCACGCCCCTGGAGCACTGCTCGGCAACAGACAGGAATGAACTGCGGATTCACGCAACAACCTGTAAACCTCAAGGAAACCATGCTGAGTGGGAAAAGCCAAGCTTCAAAGGATAACACTGTGTTATTCCACTGAGGTCACCTTCACCAGCGTCGGAGCAGACGAGCAGTTTCCAGCCGTGACGGATGAGGGGAGAGGAGTGGAGAGGTGATGAAGGCGTCACATCCTTCAGTGGGTGAGCGGTTACACACGCTGCAGTACATCCAGGCCATATCGCAGAACACTTCTTACTCCACAGTAAAAAAGAACTAACTATTGATACACACAACTGGAGTGAATCTCAAGAGTTATTCTGAGTGAAAAAAAGCCCAAAAACCTGATCCTAGAAGCATACAAGTGAATACTTCCACTTATAGGACATTCTTGAAGAACAGATTTCATGGTTGCAGGGGTTCAGGATGTGGGGTGGGGGGAGGGTGGGTGTTGTGACGTAGGGTCTTTGAGTGATGGAGCTGCTCTGTATCTTGACTGTGCTGCTAAATGCACAGGCCTATGAATATGCTAAAATTGCATAGAACTAAACATACATGTATACACAGACAAGTACAACTAAATACATATATATACACACGTGAGTACAAGTAAAACTGAGGAAATCTGAGTAAGAATGGTGGATTGTCTCAACGTCAACACCCTGGTGGTGATAGTGTAACGAGAGCTTTGCAGGATATTATTGGGGAGGACTGGATGCAGGGCGCACACGATCTGTATGTTTCGTACAACTGCAAGTGAACCTGCAACAGTCTGTGATGTCGGCCAGCCAGGGCCCCTTGTCCTGACTGCCTCGCGAGCCCGCTGCAGGACCAGCTGCCGGACTCAAAAGAGGGTCAGCGCCCAAAGCCTGTTCCCCCGATCACTAACTGAGGACAGTCATCAGTCTTCCCACCCAGGGTTGTGGTAAGGATGGACTCTGAGCATAGTGTCCCTTCCAGGATGTCCTCCACACAAGTGTCACCTTAGGGGACATGAGCATCGCTACTGATGAGACAAGTGGGCCTCAAAGACATGGAGTCCACGGAGCCCAGCTGCCTTAGGTTGCCTGAAGTGAGCAGGATCCCAGTCTCTGAGTGGAGTCCTGTTTGGTCAGAGGGGAGAGGATCAAAAGTGGGAAATCTGGGGGCGGACACACCGGTTTTCTGCCCCCGACACTGTGTGAGAGCGTGCTGGGGGAGGGGGAATGAGGAACTGGGAGGAGGGGCATTAGGGGACAAAGGGGGACAGGGTTAGAGAGCAGGCACCGAAAAAACAAAGCTAAGAAAATCAAAGAGCCGCGGGGAAACAATAGTTTAGGAGGCTATTGTGCGCTTGCCCGGATCCCCTGGCTCCAAATGAATAGATTTCCCCAGCCGCCGCCTCCTCTCCCACCAGGGTGCATGCAGGGGTCAGCTGGGTTCAAGGATGTGCCAGCTGCTCCAGCCAGTGAAAAGCACTGCACAAATGTTTGTTTTGATGATGACGATGACGGTGACGATTTTTGTAACTGTTGCTTGAAAGGACCCTTTGGAATCATTTTGTATTCTGTCCTGCCCTGGCTGGTCCCCATGTAGGCAACTGTCATCTTCCACATGCCCCCAGCGAGGGCTCGCGGTCTGGCCCTTCCAAGCCGGAAGTAACCTCACAAGTCTCCTAGGTCCTTGCTCCTTGAAACTGGTCCACAGCCTGGAAGGATTGACGGCATCCCCTGACCTCCAGAATCAGACTGCAATTTAACAGGGTCCTTGAACGATGTGCACGGCTCCCGTTCAGCCTCTGGCGTGCTGCCAAGGAAGCAAAGGCTCAGAGAGGGCGAGGGACTGACTGCTGAGGCACGAGGTGCGTTTGCGCCGGAGCTGGGCTCCAGCACCTGGGCTCCGAGGCTGCTGGGTACACAGCTGCCTTTAGCCAGGGCCTTTGCTTCAGGTGGGTTGAGGGGAAATGTGGCTGAGTGAAGTGGGGAGGAAAGTTCTGTCTTCTCTCCTGGAAGCTGTGGCCAATCAATAGATTGAAAGGGGCATCAGGTTAGCAGTGTCCTGGTGCATCTTCACGTCCCAGAAGGAGCAACGGAGAACAGAGAACGGCAGAGATCTCCTTAGAGACACCCCGTATTAGTAGAAGCACCGGGACTCCCCACACCTTTTCCCATACACTTCCTATCTCACATCCGTTTTCCTCCCCTCCTACGAGAAAGTGACAATTCAGCCAATACTGACGCGTGTCCTCTATCTGGGGTAGGTGGTGATTGAGAGGTAATTATAGTTAGGCCCCGCCTTGGGGAAGCGCGCAGCTTAGCAGGGCTGAGCCAAGCCAGTTCTGCTTACCTGAAAGCCACACAGGGGAAGGTTGCGAGGGGTTCCCTCCTCCTCCCGAGTCTCCTGCCCCAGAACCAGTGTGGGGGCGGGGCTGGAGTGGGCGGGGCCGGGCGGGGCGGGGTGGGCAAGGCTAATCTAGGGGTCTGGGTACTTTAGGCGAAGTGCCTGGGAATCAATCACAAGTTGCTGGGAGGGCTTTCCAACAAAAATGTTGGAGACCTGGAATAGTAATTTTTGGCTCTACCACGAGAAAGGAAAACTGCGAAGTCAAAATTAATAAATGTTTAATTAAATGTCTACAGAAGGTAGCACCGTGTCAACATCATTAAATTGCTAAATTAATTATTCCTAAAAATTTCATTACATGTGAAAACGGTTTAGATTTTCTCACTTTGCAAGAATTTTCCCAATTTGCCCAAATCAGTCCTCAGAAATCGCAGCCGTTGTAAATTAGGGCCTTAATAGCCAAGTAAAAGCAAAATTAAAATTATTTTTAAAATCCTTTAAAATTTTGTAATAAAAAGACTACATGCAATGTGTGTGATGTTGCTCTTCTTAAGGGTTTGCTGGGATGAGGGCTGGGCCCTGCAGACAGAGCTACCTAAGGGCCGCCACTTACCATAACCTGGTGCCTTAACTAGCTCCGGGCTGGTGTCAGGCTGCCCTGGTCAGGGATCCTGGGGCAAGTCACTGAACTTTGGGTGTTTCCCCTTCTGAAATACTCAGGAGAGCCAGTAGCCCCAACTGCAGGGGCTCGTTGTGAGAATCCAAAGGCCTCACCTGCCAGGCGGGAGGAAGGGACGCATTCCAGCTGGGGAGAACCGCATCCCCTTCGGATGCAAAATTTAAGAGGGCGCAAAACCACCTGATGAATGATAGTTTAATGCAATATTTAAAAAGGGGGGGAAGCAAAATAAAGGGTGGGCGTGAGGGGGGCACCAGATAAGCTAACTTGGAGGCCCTGGGGCAAGTCAGCCCCGCAGCACCACTCCATAGCTGAGCGCCTGGCGCTTCAGCTCGTGCCTCGGTTTCTTCATCTGTGCAGTGGGGCTAACCATTCCTTCTGGCCCGAATTAAGGGAGAAGGACATGCGCTAAAAGAAGCTAAAGGATTTAGAAGAGTGCCCAGAAAATTGGGCGCCGTAAACCCTTACTGTTACGGTGCAAAGAAAGGACTGCACTCAGTGAGAACATCACACCTTGTAGGAGAAACGCAAGGTCACTCAGTCGCAAACAGAATTTCGTCCGAGCCAGGGCTGGGCAAAAGCGCGGACTCGTTGCGATTGGGGTACCCTACGCTGCAGTTCCCGCTTCGGGAAAACCCTTCGCGGGGGGTGGTACTGGGACAGCAGGCCGGGCGCCCGGGCGCCGAGGAGCCGGAACGGGGCGCGCGGGACCCCGCCGTGCGCCCGTCCCCGCCTTTGTCCCTCTCCTCCCGGACCCGGGAGGCGGCCCAGAGCCCTTTGTCTGCCCAGCGGCGTTTCGGGACGGTGCTGACACTTGATCCCGCTGCCCTGCAAGCTCTTCATTAGACCCGTCCACACTTCAAAGTCTGCGCGACCCGCCAGCTCCGAAGGCGATCCCGGCGGGGCCGCGCCCGCGCAGCGACCGGGCCAGATGGTCCGAGAGGGCGCGGTGGCCGCCTCTGCCCCGCGGTGCCCTGGACACCGAGGGACGCGGGCGTCGGGGCTCGGGGTTTACCGCGGCCCCTTTGGTGCGAGGTCGGGGGGACGCCTTCCCCAAAGGGGGTCAATAATGAAGTGCGTTTTGTCCATTTCAGTCACGCCGAGTGCGTAATTATCTTCAGTTTCTCCTTTTTGGAAATAAAATAGGCCCCCTTGGCTATTTCTGAGACCAAAGGAACCCCTCGAGGTCGACTGGAGAAGAGTTACTGGTGGGAGGAAAATGCCGGCACAGATGTTTGTCTGGGCCTGGCTGCATTGATGGCCACGGGTACTCACGAGGACGGGCGTGGGGGCACGCAGGGGAGGTGGTCATTCTCAAACAGAGACGTGGCGGGGAGGGTATCCGTCCAAGCCCGCACTCATGCCCCTCCCTTTTCCCATCACACTGACCTTCCCGGATCCTTGGTCCTTTGCAGCAACCCCTCCACCCACGTGCTATTCCCTCTCCTTGGAAGGCTCCTCCCCTCATTTCCTACCTAATACGCTCCTACCCTCCTCCTAAGGCCCTGCTCTTCACTGCCCAGAAGTCTTCTCCTGCCTTCAGCGCCTGCGCTGGCTTGTTTAGCAGGGGAGCTCTGGAGCCAGGACAGCTGCCCCGAGTCCTGGCTGGCCCCGGAGCCTCGCAGGGAGCCAGGGAAGAGAGGCGCTGGGCAGACAGTGTCTTGGACTTCCCAGACGCTGACTGAGACGAGAGTTAGTGGACAAGGGATTTATTAAGAACTCCCAGGAGGAAGGGAGTGGAGGGAGCAGGGCAGGACAGGGCCCAGGGCCCACTCTCAGCCTGACCCCGCAGGGAGCTTCCTGCTCCCCCCTGAAGCTCCTCCTCTGAACTGGTCCTGCCCTGAGGCCATTTCATCTGTGGAGTAATCCTGTGAGAAACTGGTATTATTCCGTTAGATTTTCCCCAAGGCCAGCTCCACTAAAGCCCTGCTACTCCAATTCTACCCACACTCCTGGGGCCCACACCCCAGGCCGTTCACACTCGCCCCCGACGTGGTGAGCTGGAGTTTCACTCTTGCTGGGGATGGTCTGGGCAAGACATTGCCTTGAGGAACGGATCTGAGCCAAAGTCTGCCACCTCTTCCAAGACCAAGGCAGCAATCTGTGCATTGAGGCTGGAGACATATCTGAGAATCCCAGGGTTCTGAGCTCAATGCAGTTCATTGACGGGTAACTGGGGTGAGCAGAGTGCGCATTGAAGAGTCTCCGAACACCTCTGTATCCTGAGGTAGCCAGACCCCCTTCTCTGGAAGCTCCAGCCAAGGAGAGGGCCAGGCGGTGGATGGAACAGTCTTTGCCACAGCTGAATGATACTAAAGCATCCAGTGACTCTGGCTGTTACTGTTTCACCGTGAGCTTTTTCCCTTGAGTTAGCAAGCAAACACCCCGGGATAGGTAAGAGTGAGTACTGTCAATCAGTCACTCCTTAGGCTGGATTACTTTGCTTTTCTCTGTAATACCTAGGCAAAAAGTTCTCAAGAGAACAGCAGTTTTATCAGGGGACATTGAATAAATGTTGCAGAGCGAGTAAATCTGTATGAACGAGCTGCATTCATGCAGGAGCAATCAGAAAGCTACGTTCCAGAGCCTTTGAGGGTGTAGATGCGCACACACTTTCAGGAGATTCGGAGCTTTTGAGGTCTTCTTGGGTAACAAACAAGATTCCAAAGTTCGAGAAGCGAAAACAAGGGGTGTAATGTAATGAGACTGTTTAACAAGGGCAGGTGTTAGGCTCAGAACATTTGTCCCGAACTGCCCCACACAGGAGACGATGGGGGAGGGGAGGCATAACAGCGACAGGTGCAACCAAGGGCCGGGGCACCAGCTCCCTGAAGTCAAGGCTGGGACTGGCTGCCGGGGACATTAATGAGCTTCTGAGCCACGTAAATACAAGTGCAGTTTTCAGAACAGGAGGCCCGAGAGGCGTAGGAGTTAGACCTCACCTGAAGTCTGGGGCTCAGTTCTGGGGAGAAACAGGGCTAATGGTGACTGAACAAGATGCCACATCACAGCAAAGGGAACCGGGGACAGCAGGGCAGCAGAGGTGGCCTTGAAGACGAAGGCTAGGAGCAGCTGGAGAGCAGGGACAGTGCCCGGTACCCATGCAGAACATGTGCTGGGCTTTGTAGGTAGTGGCTGGATGAACAAATTGGAGCGTCCCAAAACAGAATGAGCTTCCCCACAAAGGAGAGAGTTCTCCATACATGGGGAACTGAAGCATAAATACCTCCTTGCTGGACTCTGTCCCGAGTTACAGGAAAGGGAGCAGACCCAGAGAGGGGCTGTCTTGGGCAGGCCTGCGGTGTGTTTGACTGGTGCAGGAAAGATTTTACAAATCCAGATGATTTTTAAAAATTGATTGTTTTGAGTGAAAGAGACAGGGAGAAACACCAGTTCATTGTTCTACTGATCGATACATTCAGTGGTTGGTTCTCATCTGTGCCCTGACCGGGGACCGAACCCACAACCTTAGCCTGTCCAGATGATTGAGAGTATGTTTATTACAGCTGGGGACAGAAGAAGCAAGAGGAGGACCTAAGTAGGCCTGTGCTGGCTCCCTAAGAAACGCTATGAGACAGAAGTGAGCTTAGGCAGGGCTGCTGTTAGCTCACTGGACAGTCAGAGAAAATGGGGTCTTGGAGGCAGGTTCAGGGGTGAGCCTGGGACAAGCTGCTGCTGCCCACTACTCCCTTTGTTGCAAGTCTTGTGGGGTCCCTTAGAGTTTAGGAGATGCACACCTGTGGAGGAAGAAAGGCGTGAACATGCCCCCAAGAAGAAAGAGCATGCACTGGGACCTCTGCTTGGAGGATTTTTAAAGGCTGGGAGTTTAGGGGGCGGTCTTAGAGGAGGAGGGTCTCAATAAAAGAGTCGTCTGCTTTTCCAGGTGTGCCCCTTCAGGGTCGTGGACTCTACTGATTGGTCAGCACCAGGGCAGGGTCATTAGTCATTGCAGCTGGTTCTGGCATCGCCACCTGGTTTTGCTGCTTTTCTGGGCCTGGAGCTGAAACACAGCTGAGGCCTGGATGTTGTCTCCAGGGAGGGGTGGTCAGGGATCCAAAACGTAGGAACAACAGTATGCCAGGGGAGGGAAGGCCACCAGTTTTTTCCATTGCTAGGCACCCCGGACTTCCCCTCCTTGTGACCTTCTGTATTTGGCTGTAAATTGCATGGCCAGTTTGTTCAGCTGTCCGTCTGTTTCCCCACTCTGCTTAGCTTCTCACTATGCTGCCTTACTAGAAGAGAGCTGAGCCTCCAAGGGTGTTTTGGGAATAGAAGCTAAGTTCTAAGTCCTGAGATTCTTACTCTGTAAGTCTAGATAGTAATGTCCTTACCATGTCTGGCCTCTCAGACATTCATTTCCCTTTCAGTAGCGATTTCCATAGAGAAGGGAGGGAGGAAAAAAGAAAAGAACTGTGGTCAATGCAAGGGGCGCTGACCCCCTGAAGCTGTGTCCCCTCTCCCGACCTCAAGGAGGAGACCCATGGCCTCTGCCTCTGAGTGTCACCTCATTCGATGTCACTGTGGAGCGTGTTCACTGTCCCCCTGTGTGCCAGCCTCTCTTCGCCGAGCCCTGAGCCATTTCTCCTGTGCCGTTTTGTTAAGAACGCTTATCTAGCATTGGGTCGGCCAAAGAGTCCATTACGTTTTTCCACAAGATAAAAGACACATTTTTCATTTTCACCAATAACTTTATTGATTTGGATATTTTGAGTATGTCGGCTATCTCCCACATGGTATAATGTTAATTCTTCTCAATTCAGGTCTCAATTTGATCACTATCAACTTCAGCTGGTCTATCTGATGGTGGAGCATCGTCCAGCGAGAAATCTCCGGCATGAAACTTTGCAAACCCCTTCTGATACGTTCGATCAGTCACAGCACCTTCTCCACACACTGTACAAATCTTTTTTTTTTGCATTTTTCAGTTGCATTTTTACCTTTCTTGAAATGATAAAGCAGGATATTCTGAAAATGTTGACTATTTCTTCCATCTTCAATTTTAAAATGGCTACACAAAAATTTACCAATTGTGATAAGTTTTTTAAAAATGCACGTTGATAGGACAGCTCTCACAAAACAAGCTAACAAAATTGTTTCGAATGAAGTTAAAGACAGCTAAGCGCTACCAGAGCCATCTTACAGAAAAAAAAACAAATGAAACTTTTGGTCATCCCAATAGTTGTTGAACAGTACCTGTTAGTAGACATTTGTCGAATGAATGGGTGCATGAACAAATGGGGGAATCCCACACTCTTTGGACCTTGCTAGAGATGATGTGTTTTGTACGCTGGTGTGTTTTGCTTACAATGTTCTTAGTAGAGTTTGTTTATATTATTCCATGGGAGGGAAAAGGAAGGCGGGCGAGGGGGTTGTGTTTGAAGCAGAGACATTCTAAAGAAGTGAAAACAACCCTTTGTGGGATTTAGAAAAAAAAAGCCTGAAGCTGAAACATCGAGTTGTATTTACTTTTTCTTTTTTATAAACAGTTATAAGTTTCCTAAAAAACAAACAACAAACAGCCAAACCTCCTGTTACTTTTTGGTAATGAAATCATATGAGCCTGTGTCTCTGAGATTCTGGGTCTCGATGCTCTTACTTTTTTTTTTTTAAAGATTTTATTTATTTATTTTTAGGGAGAGGGGAAGGGAGGGAGAAAGAGAGGGAGAGAAACAGCAATGTGTGGTTGCCTCTCACATGGCCCTCACTGGGGACCTGGCCCACAACCCAGGCATGTGCCCTGACTGGGAATCGAACGGGGACCCTCTGGTTCCTAGCTTGCGCTCAGTCCACCGAGCTACACCAGCCAGGGCACGATGCTCTTACTTGCTTGGTCTCCCGGGTTTAGAAGAATTGTACACGGCCCTCTACTTTGGGTTGTTCATGAGCAAAGGCCCTTGGGAAGTTTTTCAGTGAGGGCGGGGCCGTCCTCTTCCCCATCTCAGTTCCTGCCAACAGCGCAGTGCCCGACGCTCGGTAGGCACTCAGGGAGGACTCAGGGAATGGCTACCGCAGGGGCTGTCTGTCCGGATGGCCGGCAGCACATAATGAGCACCTGGTTAACAGCGCCTCTCAGCTACGAACCTGTCGATGGTTCAGTGGGATTCTGATCTTAGAGACAAAGGAATGAAAGGAAGGACTAGTCAGTGGTGGCAACTGGCTGAGCCAGGATTCAAAACCAGCGGCGCCTGACTCCAAACCCAGTGGTGGCTCTTTGTCACTCAGCAGACAGTGGCCTTTGGCCCAAGTGAAGCTGTTCTTGGGTGTTTCCTGCGACCTGCCTGACCTGGTCTCCCCTGCTTGTTCTTGGGTCCACATCTCTGGCTTTTGACCACAAAGCAGAATGTAAGTATTAAATCGATGGGTAGACAGCTAGTTGTACACAAACCTAGGCCCCTTCTCCTGTTTGTACCTACATAGGATCAGCCTCTAACCCTTCCCCGTGAATTCTGCCCCCACCGCCTGCCCCACCCACAATGATGAACGCCCCGAGTCTTGAAAGCGGAGTACACTTTTGTACCCAGTGTTTGTCCAGACCTCAGTCAGGAAGATGATACTTTAGCCAGTGGAAAGATAGCAAATGCATGCAAAAACTCCTTAATTGCGGGTTTCCTCTCGCTGTCTGCTCCCTTAATAACTTTGGAAACTATTTTATGTAAATTATATTCTTTGAACGAGGCTATTGCCTCTCCCTGCTCCAGCAGCTGGAGCAGAGATGGGGTGGAGCAGAATGAGGCAAGAGAGCTGCCTGGTGGACATGCTCTGGCCCCAGGAGATGACTACTCTAACTGCACCTGCTTTTCTCTCTCAGCCCATTCCTCCCAGGGATGCTGATGTGAAAGGGGGATGGAAGTCGGACAGACGGGCGGCCAACAGAATGAGGGTGAGGCAGAAATCTTGGCATGAGAAGTGACTCCAAGGCCAGGAAGTGCAAAGGAAGCTGCACATGCTTGCGGGGGTGGGGGACTGGCTGGTTTTAAGAAGGACGTATGGGGGGGGGTAAAATGGAGAAAGGGAGAGAAGGTTGGTGCAGTCAGTAAGGCAGAGCTGGACAAGCAGCTCAGAGGGGAGGTCTGGCCAGGCCAGGGGCCCAAGAGGAGAAATGGCCCCTGAGCTCTGTCTTTGGGGCCTTCTGGTCTCACTCAATGCCAGAGCTCCAGCAGCTACCCTCTGTATCCACCTGGCTGGCCCACAGACACCCCCAGCATGGCAGCTGTCTTCCTGGGGGGCCTCTCAGGTTTTGGAGCTGGGCTGCCTGGGTTCCTCTCTGCCCTTCTATTGCACTAACTAGCTGTGTCACCTTAGGCACGTGTCTTAACCATTCCGTCCCTTGATTTTTCGTATCTATAAAGTGGCCAAGATGAGATTACCTACCTCTTAGGATGGTGTGATTTACAGTCCATAAAGCATCAAAAACAGTGCTTGTAAGCTGCCTGCTATCTCATCATCATCACTGGCATCATCGCCTTCATCATCTTCATCTTCTTCACCATCCTCTGCCTCTATTGATGGCAACCAGTCACCCAAGCAAGGATGCTCTATTCATCTACCTGTGGGGAATGGGATGTTCCACTGCACCCCCCATTCTCCACTTCCTGGGACCTGCCTTCCCCAAGGGGAAGACAAATGGGGGCTACAACTGCAGGGGGGGAGGAGGCACAGGAACAGAGGAGGCAGCAGAGCGCACTGGAAGCTCGGATGGAAGGGCTGAAGCTTCCCCAGGCCACCCTGTGGGGCAGAGCGACCTCCCTGTAGTCCTTGGGTGAGCAGCAGAAGCAAAGGTGACTGACAACCCAAGGAAGGGTAGGACCCCGGGGAACTGAGGGCCTCCACAGACCCAGGAGTTGGAGAGGGAAGAAGGGAAGAAAAGAAAAAGGCCCGAGGGAAGACCGGAAGTGTGGCCACAGTGGGGGTGGGGGTGCCTTAGGAATGGAGAGCGGAGGTGCATGCTGGCCCAGGGGCTGGGATGATGGCTGGGCAGAGCAGCTGCCTCGGGCTCCCCCGTCGTGTGGGGAGGAACTTGAAGTGAGGGACTTGCACACTTGCCTGGACTCTGTGGGAGACTCTCCTGATAAGAACAAGTCTGTTTGTTTATGGAAACCATGGCTCCTTCCTTCCACAACAAGGGGGAGAGAGCTAGACCGCCCGTTCGTAATTATGCCTTGTAATGGGGGCATCCGGCCTGTGAAAGCCCTTTGGGTATAATTAGGGATTTTATAAATTAAATTAATGTATTCTTATAATAAATTAGGCATTTCCAACAAAATACTTTGGGGTGTATAAGGGCATATTTGATCACAGTCGAATGACAAATATACAGGTTCTTTGTTTAAAATCTCTTCCAAGTTATCTCATCTTTAAATCTATTTTAAAACACAAACCTAACCCATCAGAAGCTACTTTTTGGGGGGGGCAGAACTCAAAATTATTCCCACTGATGGTCAAAGTGAGACTTTCATGTTCAATTTTGAACTTAGAGCTCTAATTTGCCTGTCTTTTTAACGAATAATTATTAAAACCAGTGACTGACTTAAAGGTTTCCTAAATTAACAAGGAGAAACTTGGCTTTTCTCGGAGGGCTGGGGAGAACTCCAGCGGTGTGGCCAATTCCTGATTATTGATAACTCTTGGCACCCCGCTGTGCCGGCCCGCCTCATGCCGACAAAGCAGAAAGGTGAAGACAAGTAATAATGGAGACCTAAAAATATAGCAACAAGAATAAATGTGTTGTGAGGAAATTCCAAGCTTTATTAAATGCACTTTTGGTGAAAGAAGCCCTACAGAGAATTTCTTAATAAATTTCAAAGAAGGGCGGCGCTTGGTCGCTGGAGTAGCCTACATAAGCAACTGCGGCATTTGTGGAATGTTCAAACTGCAGATTGCCAGAGGTGACCACCCAGCTGGTATCCCAGTCCTTTCCTGTGATCGACCAAGGTCTAGGACAGTAGTTTGAGGTTGCCTGAGATGCGTGGCCTTGTGTGGAGGACTCTGTTCGTGTCGCGGACACCCCAGTTTGGAAAGAGCTTGAGAGTGTAGTGATCCCTACACATAAAGTTGCAAGGCCAGAAGACACACTGCCTGATATTGAACTTGGTAACGCATTCCGAAGTCCAAGAACCCCAGCATCCAGGAACTTCTTAATGTTGAGCCTAGATCCCTCAGGCCTCCATGGGAGCTCACTGGCTCTCATTCGCTCCAGAACAGAAATAGGGAACGGCTGCCCTTTGTCCCCTGGTTCGGATGCTCAAGGATCGTTATTTCATCTACCCCTAAGTCTTGTCGTCTCCAGAATAAACATTCCAACTACCAGAAATGTTCTCTGAAACTGACGCAAACTACAGTTGCCACTTACTTCCTAAGCGCTCCCTTTTATTCCAGCATTCACCCGAGGCACTGTCTCGGCCTTCGTCCTGAACATCCCGCCTGCGAAGTGAACCAAGGCTCTGTCCAACATTCGAAGACGGCTCTCCACCACCTCCAGCTGAGACGCGAAATCTGTCTATTATCGACTCCAACACCCTCCCTGCCACAATGGTTAGATTTTTATTACTAGGTCTGTGCCGGAAGCTGCTACATGCTTTAGGTAGATCATTTCATTTAACACCTGTGACAACCCTGTTGGATAGACATTTTTATCTTTAATTCATGGATGAAGACATATTTTCTAAAGTTCTCACTACTACTAGGTGACTGGGATTTGAACTCAGGACTGTCTGCCCACGTTCTTGCCACAGTGCCAGGCTGGGACCTGGTTCTGGCTCCGCAGACTTCCATCAGGACTGGGATGACTGAAACGGCCAGGAAGGAGCACAAGGACACCTTCTCTACAACCTCATTTCCGGGGTCAAGTCCCCTTTCAGTTCCTGTCCTCATTCACGATCGTTTCCTATCTACAGAGAGTAGGTGGGCGAGCTGTAAAGCTGTTTTGTTGCTGCTGTTTTTAATCCTCACCCGAAGATACATTGATTGACTTTAGAGATAGAAGAAGGGAGGGAGGAATTGGGTGGGGGAGGGAGAGAGTTTGATCAGTTGCCACCCTACGTGCCCCAACTGGGGATTGAACCCATAACCTAGGTATGTGCCCTGATCAGGAATCGAACCTGCAACCTTTTGGTATAACCTTTTGGTATATGGTCAACCAGCTGAGCCACCCGGCCAGGGGTACAGCTGTTTTTTTAAATTTAATTCTTCAGAGATGTTGTCTAAAAATGACAAACTTCATTTTCGCACCTATTAAGTTTAATTATAATGATCTATGTACACTCTTGCCCGCCCATTAGTGTTCGACTCGTTCCGAGGTAGGGACTTCAGGTCTGTATTTGCATTTTCGGTCCCCACACAGTGCCACTTACTCAGTAGACACAACACGTGTGGAATACGAGTGAGTGACGAGATGGATGGACGAGCAGATGAAGGACGTACGTATGTACGTACAGAAGGAAGGTCGGGCGGGTGGATAGATGAAAGACACACAGATCCACACCAACTACCCCAATTCGCAAATTCAAAAGTTCTTACAAGTACAGTACATACGGATTCCTTTGTGTGCTCGCCAGTCCCCCCACCACCCCCCAAACCCTGGTTTGAGGACATTAAACCGTTGGGAGATAAAGAATCTAATCTCATTTCTCCCCACTAACGCAATGTGTGATCTTAGACAAGTCACTTGCTTTCTCATCCAAAACACGAAGAGAGTAGGCCTGGATGATATTCAAGGCCTTTTCCAGTCCTAAATTTCCATAATTCTATGGCTACCCACCTACCTTAATCAGACTTATCTAAATAATCACATGCACAAAAAAAACACCGCTTCATGCTGGAGAAACAGTCATAATAAACTAAGCAAAACCAAATGCCCTTCAATATCCTGTTGTGAACTATAAAATGTCCCCTAAAATCACATTTTCCCCTTGAAACAGGATGTAGGAAAAATATTTTCCTATTAAATCCTTTTAAAGTGCAAAGGAAAGCATTTATTCTGTGATTTGCCATCCAACTCAATAAAAAGTGGAGGACTCAGTCGTCCTAATTACGGAAGACACCGTCAGAAAGCAAAAGTGGGAGGGACCCAGGTAGGAAACCGAGACACCGTGCCAACGAAACGCTGCGCGCATTTTGTGGAGGGAGTTTCCAAGCGTGTATCTCGCGGTTTATTTCTGCCATTATGTTGGGGAAACCAGTAAATGAGATTTTATGAGGTGATTTATGAAACTCCTGGGGTGGACCAAGTGAGTGCTGGGAAGAAGTGGCATCAACTTCCACACCTGGCGGGGGGTGAAGTGGGCGAGAGGACTTGAACTTTGGAAACTGTTAATTATGACGTTGCTGTACGTCGCGTCTTTTCAGATGCGTTAAGCAAAGTGGGACAGTTCCTCTTCAAGGGAGGCAGAGCAGGCTGGACGACGTGGGAGCCTCCTGGGAGAGGAGATCCTTTCAGGGCTCTGCTCCCCTTTTCCTTGTTTCTTTAGACCCTCGGAGTATGACAAGGGGCTGGCCCAGAAACATTGTTTGAGGAATGGAAAATTCTGGGTGGATCTCTCTCTGCATCCGGGAAGACCCACAAGGGTGTCTGCCCAGCTCGTAACCACCCCACCTTTCCGTTGGAGCTCCCCCCACCACGGTAGGTGGAATAATGTCCAAATCCGAAGGCCTGGAATGTGTGAATGGGGTATGTTACCTGGCAAGGGCTAATTGTGGCAGCAGATGGAATTCAGGTTGTCAGTCAGCTGGCCTTCAGATGGGGAGATTGCCCTGGACAACCTGCGTGTGCCCCATGTCATCACGAGGGGTCCTTACATGTGGAAGAGAAAGGAGTTGTCAGACAGATTGTAAGGACTCAACCACTATTGCTGGCTTTGAAGATGGAGGAAGGGGCCAGAAGCCAAGAAATGTGGGCAGCTTCTAGAAGCTGGAGAAAAAAGGCAAAGAAGTGGATCCTCCCCTAGCGTTTTCAGGAAGCAATGTGGCCCTACCCACACTTCACTTTCAGCCCAGGGAGACCCAGTTTGGAACTTTGGCTCCTAGAACTGTAAGATAGCAAACTTGCTTTAAGTTTGTGGGGATTTGTTACAGGAAATGGATGTAGCCCTTGAGCCCCCACCCAGCAGAGCGTGTCCTGACAGCCATGTTGGAACCGTATGTCTCTGGATGCTGAACCACAGCTGGCTGGGCTACCTTTCCCCTGCATGCTCTGAATCGGGGCTTGGGACTGATACAGCTGTGAGCAGAAACGTGCCGCACCAACTCAGGGGCTGACGGTGGCCCGTGTCCGGCCACATGAACTGAGAAGCGGAGAGAGCTGGTTTGCAGACACAATTGTATTGAGAGAGAGATGGAGAGAAGTCTGGTAGCACTCTACTTTCTAGCTCTCCTCCAAGGTGAAGTACAAGCGTGCACAAGAGACCCCTCACCCAGTCACTTCCTTCCACTGACATCTGCAAAAGAGCCAATGTCTTCAGTTCAGACACATCAAGAGATCAACTCCAACCAACTGAAAAATGCAGATTGGTGGCTGTTGCCCAACCACCAGATGGCTATTGCTGGCTCCATGGGGAGGTGGGAGAGGCATTTAGGAGGAAATTCCTCCTCATGGAATCAGGAATGGTTCATAGGTGTTCCTGCTTTTCATGATTTTTTTCAGACAAGGCCCAGAGAGGTGAAGTAACTCGCTTAAAGTCACACAGCGAGTGAGTAGGGAAGCTGGAATTCAAACTCAAGTCTTTCAGTTTCCAAATCTCAAGTATTTTGTGTTTGTTTGCTTTCCCTATTACTCATTCTTTTTTCTCTTTTTTTTTTTTTAAACGAGAAAGAGCTCAGAGGTCTCTTTGCACAACGTCGCTCTTCTGAACCCTACAACAATTCCATAGGTATTAAAACACTCAGAACTCCCACTGTCCAGGGCGGAACAGTGAGCGTATGACACAGTTGGGACTGGTCTGGGCCTTGCGGTGTCCAGAAGCTACAGGTCAGATACGGGTGAAGGTTAACAGAACAATAGCTTCCCGTTCCCTTCGGAAGCCTTCGCTCCCTGGTGCCCACATCTGTGTGGCTCCTGGAGAGTGCATGTCGGCAGACACTGGGTACTCAGCAGCGTCAGGCCTCTGTCCCTGCCTGATGTCCAGGCCTGCGATTCCCACCCAGTAATGATGGTTAGTGAAGAATGCATTCAGTCGTCTTGTTTGGGCAGCTCTCTGGATACGGGTTTTATCAATGAAGACGGGTGAATTACGATGCAGTTACAACCAACCCCAAACCCCCAAGGACAACAAGAACAGAGGTTTACTTCTCAGCGCCAGCACACGTCCTTGGCCGGCTGTGGCCCACGCTGGCTTCACTCAGGGCCAGGCTGATCAAACATTGGACTATCACAGGTGTTCATGGCAGAGGGTAAAGACAGCAGTGAAGCCACATCTTATTTCTTACATTTGCAACACTTGTCACTTTTTATGGCTAAAAGGAATCACCTGGCGAAGTGAGTCATCAATAGGTCAAGGAACTCTAATCTTCCCCTAGGGAGAGGCCCTGACTCCGAGTGAACAGCGAAGGAGGCCCCTGCAGTCTCCATTACTATACTGTGTGGCAAGTTCCTGATTCCATGGGCCCAGAAAACGCTGGTCTCCCATGCCACCCTGTAAGAATCTGCACATCTGGAAACTGGGCATCCTCCACGCAGGAAATACCTGCTACACCCTCTTTCCCGAGGTGGTGGGGCTATCTAACCAACCTTTCCAAAGGAAGTGACAAGGACAACATGGGGGGGGCATCTACTTCTCACTCACAGCATATGGGCTGGGCATCTGGACGTGCAATACACTTGGAATCACTCTACTGAGGTTGCACTTGAGGACTTCTATGCAGGTCTGCCAGTGATTCTGAGCTGCCTGCCTCTATCCCAGTGGCAGAGAGGGCGCGGCTGTAGGGAGCTGGATTTCGGAATCCCAACATGCCGTGCTTTTTTCCAAGAGGAGAGTACCTGGCCTAGTGAACGAAACAGTGCTACTTAGGAGACCTCAGTTACGTACTACATCAAACTGGGCAGCTTGTAGCATCCCTCCACACTGTTCTTCCTTTTCACCCACGTGGCCTCTCAGCTTCATGGGGTTTCAAGTAGTTATTAGTCTACTGTCAACTGAAGGTTCCTTGCTCTCTGTGGTGAAAAGAATAAAATAAAATAAAATAAAATAAAAATAATAGCGAAATCTTATGTCCCATGGTCTGTGGGAAGACTAATGGCCTCCTCAGTGGCTTTTCTGGGAATATTATGGACTGTGGTCACTTGTGCCTTTTAGAGCTCATTTGGGTCTCACCTCCACAGCCTCGTCTGCTTTTGCAGATCCAGAGAGAAAACTCAGGCCTTTGTTCCCTTTCCCGTACCCTCCCTCCCCAAACACTCACAGTACCGAACACACTGCGCACACGGAGGGTTTGGTGCAGCTCAGTCTCCTCCTCAAAAACCCTTCCCACGGCCTGGCCTCCTCCCTGGGTTCTGGTTTCTCCCTCTGACCCTTAATTCAATCCTGCTCACTCCATTATGCAGAGCTATTTAACTCTCTTCTACTCTGCCCCAGGCTTACCTTTGCACAGTCAAAGACTCATTAATGTCTCCATAAAACAAAGGTCTATTTATGCAACACAGAATCATTGGCCGAGGTTTTGTAATTTCTTTCTCATTTTTTTCTCTTACTCTGAAGGTGAAAAAAAAAACTGTATGGAAACTTATTTTCCTCACACAGGAAGGCGGAAGTGGCTAGAGTCTGGGTTTTCCCTCTTCCTTTCAGGTACCATGTCCTTTCTTGACATCTATTTTTGATGAACTTATTTAACACAATCGGTCTCAAACTTTTGGTCTCAGAACTCCTTTACACTATTCAAAATTATTGAGGGCCCTAAATGTTAACTTTTTTGTTTATGCAGATCGATATGGGTTTTATCAATTGGTATTTACCAGATTAGAAAACAAAAATTTTAAATAGTCATTCATTTAAAAACAAAAATGAATACATTACACATTAACATAAATGTATCTTTTCATGAAAAAATACACTTGCAAAACAAATCTTAAAACCTCGGTGAGAATGACAACGTTTTACATTTTTGCAAACCTCTCTAAGTCTGACTTAATAGAAGACAGCTGTTCTGCATTCATTGCTTTTGCAATATCCCAAGCCACACAGCCTCTGGAAAACTCAGCTGCATGCAGCTCGGGAGAGATCGAGTGAAAAGTCAAATTCCATCTTAGTACTATGAAAATAACTTCATCTTGCTGACCACCCTTTGACAACACTGTTTTAATACATATCGAAGTTGTTCGTCCTCTTTTAAAAAAAGAAAACAAACTTGAAATCAATGAGATCGTAAATTAAACCTGAACCTTGCGCCAAACGAGAGTCAGAACTCATTGGCTAACAGTCAATTTAATGAACTGTGACTCTGTTTAAAAACTACACGTCAAGGGTGAACAGAAGCCAGTGACACCTTCTGCCCTTGTCTCCACCTTATAAATGCTTAGTCATCCTTCAAAACTGCCTTTCTCTAGTGGCGATGCCTTCTTTATACAGCTCTTCACCATAAATACGACAATGATAGTGGTATTATTAACAACAGTAACTAATTTGTATTGATCACTAGGAGCCGGGCAACGCCAAACTACACGTGTTAACTCTAATTCTCACGATAACACTGAGAAGGTTCTGGCTTCAGGTGGGTCAAGGTTGAAAAACGAAAGGCTTTCTGCTTTTAGCTCTGTGCCATGCACACCTGCCCTGCCTTAGAACTTATTGCACTCAAAAGGTCACCGTCCATGTGCTTCGGCCCAGCACAAGGCAGGCCCTTCGGGTCAGAGGTCAGGCTGGGTCGCCTTTGGTCCCGAAACCCGCGGCGAGCCTCAGGCAGTGCGGGAGCCACCAGACGGGATGAAGCCTTTTGGCTTCCTGATCCTCTCGTGTCCGGGGTCCACACTCCCCAAACAGGCTCCGGACCTCTCCGTGCCGTCGAGCCGGGCCAGTTTTGCCGGTAGGAGAAAGGGGCGCCGGTGTGTGCGTCTCGGGGTTCGGGGCGCCGCGGGAACCCGTCGCGCGAGGGCGGAGGCCGGAACCTTTCTTCTCGCGCCGCCGTTGGCGGACGGAGGCGTGCAGGGCCGGAACGGTCCTCCGGCGGCCGGCTTCGCGCAGCGGTCGCCGGCTGCTGACGTAGGCCGGCCGGGTACCGGGCCGTAGGCGCGGGTCGTCATGGCGGTGGACATCACGCTGCTGTTCCGGGCCAGCGTGAAGACCGTGAAGACTCGGAACAAAGCGCTGGGAGTGGCGGTGGGCGGCGGGGTTGATGGCAGCCGCGACGAGTTGTTCCGCCGGAGCCCCCGGCCCAAGGGCGACTTCTCCAGCCGGGCGCGCGAAGTGGTGAGCTGGTTGCTATGGAAACGGGGGGCTGGCGGTGGGGGCGGACCCCCGACGCGGGTCCCAGACCCCAAACCAGACCCTGTCTCATAAGCAGTGTGTGAAAGAAGCGCCTGGAGAACAGTGGTCTAAAGGGGGGCCCGGAGAGTTGGTCCCAGGGAGCCGACCGCTGCCTCGGTACAGGAACAGCCCCACTTCGAAGAATGGGGACGTATTGTGAGAGGCGTTCTAGGAAGCGAATTTCTCGGGGCGGGGGCGGGGGGCGTGCGGCTGGAGAGACGCTCAGAACTCTCAGTTCGCAAGTTCAGGGACTGCTCTGCAAGATCACGAGTTCGCTGTCACTGCCGACCTGAAAACGCCGGGGAGGCGTCTCCCCAGCCCTTTGCTTTCCCGTCGCAGCGCTGACCGCGGTGTACTTGCCTGTAAGGTTTAATTGTCTCGTGCCCCACCCCCCGCAGTGGGGTCAAAGCTTGGGTTCGGCAGACCTCTCCCTTCCCCGCGCCTCCTGCAGTAGATTAGGGTGCACGGCAGGGATCGGTACGTCTTGAGACTGGTTCGGGGTAATCTTTCACAAACACTCTGTGTTAGTTACCTAAACTCCTTCCTGTTCCCGAGCACGGCGGGGAACAGGGTTGGCTTGGCCTCAGGGTCGCCCGTGCGCGGCTCAGCGTTGCTTAACATGTGGTGGTTGAATGAAAAAAAAAAAAATGAACACATGGTGTCTGTCTTCCCCCTACACTCTGTGCGGGGAGAGATACCGTGCGCCTTGTTCACTGTTGTATCCTTGGCGGTGAGGCTGGGTGTCGTTTTTGCGTAGCTGGAAGCTCAGACAGTTCTGTCTGTCTGCAAGGAAACAAAAACACAAACTCACAAAAGAAGGTTCAGAGCCTTGGGAGGTGGAAGTGAGGGGCTCTGAAGGTCAGCTTGGTTAATTCTTAGTAAATCCATTTCTGTTTGGCACACAGTCCAACACCTGGTACTTTGCAGACACTCAGTTTTTTTAAAAAATGAATGCATGTATGCATGAATTAATGAGTGGCAGTTTGCAGAGGCTATTCAACCATCGGGGGAGGGAGATTGGCTAGATGAATCTGATCAGCCAGTCAGTAAGCATCGAGTAAGCACCTACCTTCTGACCAGCACTGTGTTAGAACAGCACAATTCAAAAGGACTGGTGGGGGGAACAGACATTCACAAAACAAGTACCCTAAAGCCTTGTAGATGTTGTGTAGGGCACACAGGAAGTATGCTCAGTTGCTCCCGAGTGCCAGAACGGCTTTCTAGAGGCGATGATTCCTGACACTAGCCCTGAAGGAGGAATAGTTGGCTCCAGTGCAGGCAGGGCGGAGGGAGCCTCTCGGGCTGAGAGAAGAGTGTGCACAAAGGTGTGCACATCGGTCACTTCTATGCTCGATGTATGTACTTAATGCACGCCTGCCCGTTAAATTACAAACAAATTAGACAGTAAGGACATTTCGAATTGTGGGGGAAGGAACTTATATGTGAACAACTCCAAACAGTGATAACTCTGCTGCTTTGCAGTGAGAGCTTGACTAGTTAACTTGTTTGGACTGTGGGACTCAAGGGGGCCTTGGGAGTGGAGAGAGGAGTAGGGTTTGGATCTAGAAGACTTGCGTTTGAATCTGGGTTCGGCCACTTAGAAGTGGGTGACTTGGGCAAGTCCTGTGACCTGAGTCTCATTTTCCCTTTCTATGAAATGGGTGTGATAATACCCTACTTAACTGATAAGCAAATTATTAGGATCTTATGAAACGATATATATATCATAAAGAACCACACTGGTTATTACTGTTCCTCTTCACCCCTGCCCAAACCCGTGCAGTTAGTTTAGACTATTTTCACCATTGGTGCCCAGCCATATTCCCCAAACCATGTACCTTTCCTGTGCTTTTACTCCAAGCCTGGGCTGCTCTCCCAGTGGACCATGGCTCAGAGTCCTTTGCAGCAGTGTGCCCCAAGGCAGCTGCTCCCAGTTGTTGGGCCAGATGTGCAAGTCGAAATCTGCTTGATATCTTACCTGACATGTACTAAACATAGGACCTTCTTCCTAAAGCTGACCCCTGGGCTTTGTTCTTTATGTACTTAGAGATCTTAAGTTCATGTTGTGTAGGCGTCTCATTTTATAGGTAGGAAAACTAATACCCAGGGAAGAGACACAACTTGCCCAGAGTCCTAATACCTGAGGTCACAGGACAGAGCCAGAAATAGAAGGCAGGTGCTTTAATGCTATCTGTTATGCCCTCCCCACCCCCCACCTTTAATTTCCACTATAGTTCTAAACCAAGAATTCAGTTCTTTGGCTTTAGAATGGCAGTGAGTCTTCTCCTTAGGTTAGTACTGGATTCATAACTGGAGACTGAACAGTATTTAGAGCAGAAAGACCTGAATTGGAATGCTTCTTACTGCTGTAGGAACTTAGGCAAGATACATAACCTTAACGACAGTGATAACAACCGGGTGAAGTTGTTGTGCAGACGAAATGAGAGAGGTATGCAGGCGCCTGCCTGATTGTGAATTTTTGGCGTGCAGGTGACAGTAACCTAGCATACATTGATCTGAGCAGAATGAGCAGAACAGGGACGCCGTGGCGCACGTGGCTGGGAAACACAGGAGGGGCTGCTTTCTCCAGCTCTTATCCCTACAACCCCAGGAAGGGACTCGAGTTGGTTCTGCTTGGATCCTGAGCCCTCATTTATGGCACCAGAGGGATAAGGTTTCTCGAATGGCCCAGGCATATGTCCCCTCTAGTTGGTGGGTTGGCCGCTATGATTGTTGGCCTGCCAGGACCTTGGAAAAGGGGCGCTGCCTCTAGGTGTGTGGGGCGAGAGATGTTGGGCAGGCGGAGCCAGCAGTCGTCACAGTGCCTGACCTGCCTTCGCCTTCTCTGCCTGGTTGTTCTCACCGCTGTGGGGAGTGAAAACCTGGACTGCGGGGGTTCGTAAGCGACAGGTTTTGGGTGTGGGGATGTGGCTGGAGGTGCCTCATAGTACTGACTTATAAGGGTAACGGAGGCCAGGGAGAGCACCCCCTGGGAAACCAAGACCCCTTGAAGCAGCCAAAATGTCCAGGGGCAGCAGGGGCCGATGAAAAGCATAGGAAACCTGTGTCGTAGCTCAGGGCAGCCCCGGAGTGGGCAAGGCCGAGCAATCGTCCTGGGCCCAAGTTTCCACACTCGTAAAACCGAGCGCTTAGACCAGATAACTGCCATGACTCCTCATTAAGCAAAGGTGTTCTGATTACATGTAAGATAATAGAGACCGAGCTGTTGGGAACTTTATCTTCAGGGTAGGCGTGCAGGTGACGTTCTCTTTATGATCCATTGCTTTTGTGAAAGCTAAATGTCGTTTGTTTTTGTTTTCTTAGGAATTGGTTATCTTGAGTTCCTGGATGAAATTCAGAGTTCTTGCAGTGACCTAAAGCCAGATGACCCGGGCCCCGCTTCCCCTCAGACCCCACCTCCTGTCACTCTCCTCTGACTCTCCTCCTGCACCCTTGCCTCTTTGCCTTTCTCACGCCACCAGGCATGGCCAGATCCATCTACCACCCATTTTTAGGTGGAGTTTTATTGGAGTGCAACCTGTTCGTTTGTTTACATATGGGCTGCGAAGGTTTTAGGCCTGCAGAAGCAATCATATGTACTCTCTGGCCCTTCAGGGAAGAAGTTTCCCAGCCCTTAGGTGACAGCATTGCCGGCAGTCCTCTGAGGAGTCTGCAGTTTTTGCTCCGGGCTTTGCAAGCAGAGACAGGAAAGGATCATGTTTGTGCTTTAAAATAACAGTCAGCCTTGAAGGTGAGTTTGGAGTGTGCAGGACTGATGTAGAAGTGCTGATCAGTAGGCACTGATTGGGAGGCTGCCACAGCCATTCAGGGGAAAGCCGATGAGCTAGTGACAGTAGGGTTGGACGGGAGAGGATGGATGAAGGGGTATTTGGGACGTAGGCTCGACCATGTTATTCCTTTGTGGGGTGAGAAAGTGTTCTGGTGGCAAAGTTAAATGGTAACAAATGTCACAGTAACATTTTCCTCCGAGTTAGGGTAGAATGCCAGCTACTCCTGCTTTCTTCTTTCCCAGTTCTGAGCAGTAGAGAATAGGTCCAAGGAGCTCAGTGGCCACCGGGGTTTTATAAGACAGCACGAGGTGGACCCCTCCCCAGTGGCAGCACTTCCTGGGGACCTGAATTGGGGAGCAAGCTAGAACCCAGTGGGGTTCCCCAGCTTGGCCACATTTCAATCGTGGAGGCAGCTGAGTCTACAGATAAGATAGCCAGTACAGTTGGCCCTTGGCCAGCACAGGTTCGAGCTGCGTGGGTCCACTTACACGCAGGTTTTTAGAAATAACTGGGCAGTCAGCCTTCCATGTCCCTGGTTTTGTGCCCCCGGGTTTCAGTTCCAAGACAGTGTTTTCGTTCGGAGGTTAGAGATCCTTGGATTCGGAGGGCCAGCTTCATGCACTGTTCTACACCATTTTAAATCGGGGACTTGAGCACCTGCAGATTTGGGTATTTGTGAGGGGTCCTGGATTCCGTCCCTTGCAGATACCAAGGGGTGACTGTAGTTAAGTTTTGGGGGAGTCAAAAGTCACACACGGATTTTTGAGCACAGGGGGTTGGCGCCCCTCACCCCTGTGCTGCTCAGGGGTCCTCCAGCTGCATGGAGATTGGGGACCTGCCTCTCAAATCCAGCAGATGGGCTGGGCCTTCCTCCACATGGGCAGAAATCCAAGGCCAGTCAGCCTCGGTGGCTCACTGGGGCCCTTCCCCTTGCCAGGCTCTTACGTGAGCTCTGTCTTCTCGCTCTCTTTATTCTTGGAAGAAACTCACCTTGGTGGTAATGATTTCGCCACATATTGTAGAAGCATGGCTCTCTGGGACAGTCAGTTCATTTTCTCCTTCGTGCCAAGAAAAACCTGGACTGGGGCAGAGGTCCCTTTCCTCAGTTGCTGGGTGGCAGGTCACCAACAGTTTACCCTCTCATGTACTAGGACAGGGCTGCTGAAACCGCTCTCCTTGGGGTGGCATTTTAGGAGAATTCTTCCTGTTCAGGGTTTGGTTCTGCCTTGCTAGCTTGAGAATCAGATGTCAGCATACTGAGGGTGGAATCATCTTATTAGGGCAGATATCAGCCGTGTTCACGTCAACTAGTGTGAAAGTCAGAATATCAGCTTATTGATTTGAGTGCTATGGAGGATACGTATTTTGGGAAATCAATTTATTTTTGAGCTTCTGCTGTAGGTCAGGAACTCTGTCAAAGACTTTACATACCTGATATCATTTAATTTTTCTCTTACTGGAGGATAGAAATATATTAAGTGATTTTACAATATTGATTGTATTGTAAATAATCTACAATTCATACACACTTGATGTTTGAGGTTTCTTTTTACATGGAAATCTGTATGGGCTCCCTCTGGTGGGTGAAGTATCAGCGAAGTCTACAATGGTTAATTATGGCTTGTATTGTGAAAAACTTAATGTGTTTAAAACATATTAGGTTTCGAGGCCCTTTCAGAACCTCTCTAAGAGAGAGTGAATGAACCAGAAGAATGAAAGTATGATGTGTTGAATGAACTCATGTAACTCAGATATGAAAAGCTGGCAGCACAGTTGGAATTTTAAACTCAGCAGCACGTTTTTCTTCCCACCTCTCAGGGTCTCGAAGTCTCTAACTGCTGGAGTTTGCCAGCTCCTCCTGGTCACAGTGTGACACCCTGCCTGTTTGTCAGAGCTTTGTTACAGAGTCGTGGACTGTATCCGACCACTGAGAGAGGCTTCGTTTCACATTACTGTACAAATGCCTGTTTACTTCTGCTTTTTAATTTTGTTTATTCATTTTTTTTTTTTGGAGAGAGGGGAAGGGAGGGAGAAAGAGAGGGAGAGAAACATTTCAAGTACAGAGAAATTACCAGGTAAACATGGCATACCAAAGAGTATGCTACAACGTGAACGGAATGCTCATGTTACCATATTGGGTTAAAAAATTGCTACCCAAACCAGGTACAGTTAAAACTAGGTATATAAAATAAAAAATACCCTAGGTATGGAAATAACGATGAAAGGGAATTCCCTAAAAAATGTTAACTGGTGGTGGTTTATTTTTCTGCCTCTATCATCCTGAAGTTCTTTAATGAGCACATCATTACTTTTGAAATGAAAAGCAGAACAGAACAAAGTAAAACTCTTGAAAGATGAGTTTTTATTGAGATGCTGCAGTAGGAAATGGAGAATTAATATCTTTTGATTAGAAAAATGTCATGAGTAAACAGTATGTAATTATATATTAAATGCACCACAGAGGGGGTCCCTGTTTGAAGGAAGTCTGCGGTGAGACCATTTGTAAAGGAGTAATTTTCCTGTAACTCAGCTGGATTTTCAGTTCAGACTTCCTTAACCTACATAAGAAAATCATCCACAAATGTTGCACTGATATCTTAGCTTTCTGGTTGTCATTCTAAAAAATAATAAACGATAATAATAGCTACCACTTGTCGAGCACCTACTCTGCCCGGCGCTGGCTAAAAGCTTTATAATTGAGTTGACTGTCCTTGCAGGTTAGGAGCAAGGTGTCCTTTACTGATGAAGAAACCGGGGTTCCCAAGGTCACGTGAGCGGCCCAGGATGATGTAGCAATGACAGGGGTGTGCTGTGTGCCTGGGTCTGCCTGCCCCCTCTCCAGGCTCTTTGCATGGATGTGCACGTGGGGAGTGCTATCCCAGGACTGTGGCGCTGCGCCCCACTTGCATTTTCTCCTTGGCGTGTCGTCAGGCCATCTGCTGTCTTCAGGAGCGTGTTTGCTCCATGGATTGTACACCTTTGGAAGTGCCTGGCTAGCTTTTGGGGCAGTACAGCTGCTTCCAAACCAAACTTTTAAAAAAAATCAGCGACTACCTTCTAATAGAGATTTATTTATGTTTCTGTATTTGAATAGTTAATGTATTTTATTTTAACGCATTTCTTACAGGAAGTGTTGAGGTATGCTTTGGGGGGAAAGGAAAAAGATTAGTGGTTTTAGTTAGTAAAATTATGAGAAGGAAGAAGACCCAACTTATACATTATAGACATTCAAAAAAGTGTAAACCCTTTTTCTGTCTTTGGGACGCTGTTTTGTTATTTTGTTTGTTCATTCAACAGTCATCTTATGGAGAACTTCAGAGCTGAGATGACTTTTCAGAATTGCCTAATGAGGCAGGGGCCAGGCCTTTAAACCCTCTGCAGTGGCCTGCCACAGGACCTGGGCTCCCCCGCCCCGCCCGGGGAGGCCCAGTGTGGGGGCAGGGCAGCTTCCTCCTGCTGTGAGCCATCAGCAGGCAGTTCTCTGGGCGGGTGAGGAGGGAAATGAGGGCCTCCGTGCTGAAGGCCAGGTCTGCCACACGGCCTTTGAGGGGTGCTGTGGGGATTGCAGGAGACAATGTGCGTGGACCTGCTAGCACCGCAGTCTCAGCAAGTGGCAGCTGCTTTCTCATCGGTTGGTGTTTACTGAGTGCCTGTGAGTAACGAGGGCGCTTAGCCAGATGTTCGAGATAGACATTCGAGTGAGTTCTCATCTGGCCATCAACGCATCACGATCTAGAAGGAGGTATCCGTTCATTCGTTTGTAAATTCATTCAGTAAAGATTTATTGAGCACCTGCTGTAGACTGTGCGCTGTTTTTGCCCCTGGGGATAAAGCAAAGACAGAAAGTCTCTGCTTTCATGAAGTATATTCTAATGGGAAGCTTACAGTAAATAAGTAAATGGATACAGAAAAATATTTATGTCAGGTAGTGATAAGTAAACTCATAAATATAAGATATACTCATGCAATTAGAGAAATCTTCAAAAAAGGAACTTTAAGAATCCAGAGGACAGAGGTTACCTCTGGGTGAGGTTGAGAGGAGACTTCATGGAGGAGGTGACATTCAGGTGGGCCTTGCTGGTCTCCACACGTGGGAATAGAGAGAGGGGAAGCAGGACAGGAGCATGACAGAGGCACCATGGGTGGGGGAGCACACGGGGGGAAACCTGCTGCGGGAAGCTCAGTGTAGCTGGGGGGAGGGTGGGAAGTAGGCAGGGGGTATGCTGCATATTACTCCTTGGCCCTTCCTGATCTACTCTCCACCCTTTCCTCTCTGCTCTTGGCCCAGTAGGCTGATCTCTTTCAAGTGTGTGGCTGGGTTTCCTTGCTCTCTGACTTGTAACTGGGGTCAGCCCGTGCCAGGCTCCAGCGGATCGCAGGGCTGAAGGAGAGGTGTTGGGTTGGGACCTGGGTAGAGGCATTGCATCGACTGTCCGTGGCTTGGGTGGGTGTCTGCCCAGCAGCCGTCCAGTTTTTCCCCAGTGTGTGTCAAGCATCCGTGGGTTAGGTTCGTCTAACCAGTAGGATGGTGCCAGCCAGTGGCAGTCAGGGTCTCGTTGCAGCCCCGTGCCTGAAAGACAGGGCATGGGGGTTTGTCTCCATGGGACGTGGCACCTCTGCCTTTTTGTTTAAGATGGTTTTAGAGAAGAGGTGTCTCTCTCTCCCTCTCTCTCTAGCTCAACACTGCAACAGGCAACAGTCAAGAATTTTAGGCTCAGACAGATTTTCTCTTGGTGATGTGGCAGTTCATACTTTTCTTCCAAATATGACCTAAAAGGTTAGAGGTGGTAAATGGCTCTTGTGGCATTTCTGACTCTAAACCTGAACTGGAATGGAATCTGTAACCCATTATCAGGCTGAGTTGAGCTGCCTTGTCTCTCTCCTGTTTTTGTTCCAGGGGAAATGTGTGTTTTCGTTCTGTCAGCGGGCAGTTTACATACCTAATATACCTGATATTAAGAGGGAATTATATAATGAGTACTTGATGTGAAGGGACTAGTTAAATACTTCAACTCCAAGGGATTCCATTAAAGTAATAAGGAAATTACAGTTAATTTTAAATGGTAGAAAGATTTTTTAATGTTATTGCTATTAAGCATGTACTATACACACTCAACCCATTTTTTTGCAAATGAATTCCCAAAGCACGATTCCCCTTTATGCAGGTGGAAAGGAAACATTCTCACAAAGTGTGCAGTTCAATGCCGTCGTCTTAGCTGTGGAGAGAATTCTGCTTTTCCGAAGAACAGAATGTGATGGTTGATGGGAAACTTTTGGAGTTACAGGCTTTTAGTTCTCCCTGTTGAAATAAGAAAATACATAGAAATGAGTCCCCGATGAAGGCGTGGTGGGTACTTTATAGCCCTAAATTGACTCCAGACATGGAGGCCGTGATTTGTAAGCCATCAGTGACAAGAGGAAGTTAAATCAAAATTAAATTAAGGGAAGGAAATAAAAAAAAAAGATATCAAGGAGAGGTGATGAATTTTCTGAGAGCCTCTGAATACCTGTCTGTGGGCAAGCGAGAACTCTGTGACGCTGTCTGTCAGCCATGTCAAAAGATGAAATCTGGAAACATTTCTGTCCTAAAAAAGGCCTTCTCTCTTTTTTGAAAGTCTTTTTTATATTTATTTCTTGGTCCCGTTCAGTCAGTACAGGCATATTTGCTTCTGTACTTTTCCATGACTCAGCTGTCAGTGAAAACCAGCGTCTCCCATGACACCCATGAGGTGATATTTTGGGAGGCTTGGTTTTTCTGTTTATATTTTGATGTTCTGTTATAGTTCCAGCTTATGTAAATAAAATTCTAGGAATCAGAGCCTACCAGGCACTCATCCACACTGACCACCATTTTTGCAATTGTGTGTCTCCGTTTTCCTGACCCAAGAGAACAGGGACTGTGCCTACGCCCCCCGCCCCCGTGGCCCAGAGCACAGAGTTAACGTGTATTTGTGAAGCGGATTGAGTGGGCAAACGCCCTGTGTTTCCTCGTTCTCAGCCATCCCACGGTGACCCCGTGGGTTCAGACCCTCACCATGCTGCGCCCAGCAACACTGGGCGCAGCCCCTGCTCCAGCCCAGGCCGCACCCTGCACAGAAAACGCAGCTGTGGTCGTTGTGCTCCGAAGCAGATGCGTTCAGTGCTGCTCATTCCCCACGCGACGATTCTCGGTTGCTTGGCTGGTGTTCAAAGGTCTTTGTAAAGCCAGCCCTACCCACTTTTCCAGTTTCACATCCCTCACCTCCCGAATCATCCCGCCAGCTTTCACAGGCTGCCCCATTTCAAGCCTCCTCTGTCTTCTTGCCTCCTTGTCTGTCTCCTGCTTCATCTCTTGCTTGGATGCTTCGCTCTCCTGGACTTACTCAAACTCACCCCATCTTAAAAGGTACTGTCTGTCCTACTGATCTGAATTGAAGTCATTTGCTGCCTGTTTTTCTCCCTAAGCAAGGAGCTACGTGTGGCTGCGGCAGCCTTTGCGTTATGGTTTTCTGTTACTTAGTGATTTTCATTGCCGCATAACTTTCCAAGTGCAGTTATGCTGCCTCCTAAGTGCATTGTTTGCTTTTGCACGTGGAGGGCGGGAGAGGAGGGGCAGGACCCTGATGTGCTGCCGTTTGCGCTTCCCTCGGGGCCTCTTGCAGCCAGTGTGGCCGTGCCTGGGAGGACCCGTGTCACTCCGGAGTCACTCCTGGATTGCCAGTGCCTGGTGCCGTGCCGGGCCCGTGGTGGGCATTCGGTACATGCACGTGAGTACATGAATAAAAGACACTCTCAAACGTTTGTTTAGTAGTGTCACTAAAAGGATCAACATAGGTGATTTTATTCTTCTTCTAAAAGCCATAAAAATCCGGGTTTTCGTTGGGCTTTATTTCATCATTGACAGTCTTCCCTAAAGCACTTCTTCCTTTTGCCTGCTCTCAGCTTCATACCGAAATGGAAATCAATTTCCTCTCATTCTTTTCCCTGTGAAATTGGAGAACAGCTTTTTAGTCACCTCCTTATAAATAACCCTTCAACAAGTTAAATTGCCTCTAGGACTTTCTTTCTCCAGATTAAATTATCCCAAAGCCCTTTTTTTCCCCTCTCATAAAGGCCTTTTCAAAAAGAAGCATTCGTTATTTTTTATTTCTTCTTCTAGCTCTTTATAAAACTTTATTTTTTTCATAAATGTACCACAGGACACCCCTATGAGCGCCGGTTAATGCTGTCTGGGATGGAAGGCATCTCGAATCTCAGTCTTTTATTTGTCTTGGGAGTGTCCTGTTGATTTTTTTTCGTTGCCTATTAGATGTGACTGAGGGTCCACTCGCACCCTCTCCCTGTTGCGCGCGTGTCTTTAAGTGTGTAGCTTGGCGTTCTTCCCACAGACACTGCTTGCTGCATCAGGAGTCTTACGGTTACACGGTACCGACACCCAGTGTCGGTCAGCTTACGTGATCAGGGGGTTCACGGATTCCTACCCCGGAGCGACCTCGTGGTATGACCTCACCTCCAGTGCGGCTGGGCTCCGCGCCCTGCCCTCGCGGTGCTGGCCTCCAGGGGGCGCCGCCACGCTCTTGCTTCGTTGTCATGGCCCCCGGACAGCCGCACACTGCGGACCTGCTTTCCCGTGACGCCCCACCCAGAGGAGCAGAGGCTCGGTCCTCCGGGCAGGTGCCGGAACGGGGGTGGGGGTGGGGGGCTCAGTCATCCTCGCGGGCTCACACTGAATCCTGTGCGCACTCTGAAACCCGCCAATCTCCAAAGGGGAAGGGCACACTGCGCAGCTTGGTCTGCTGAGGACCCACATGTGGCTGGGAATCGGGGAGGAAGGATTTCCGAAGGCAGTTTGAGAGGCCGTCCTGGATGGAGGGAGCAGTAATGGGGGTGGCCCACACTCCGCGGTGCGTTGCCTTCAGAATGTGCCCTTCGCTCCACCTTGGACAGCTCATTGACGCTGTGAACGGCGGGGGTTTCTGAGAATGAATTCTTCATTCACCGAGTCACTGTTACTGAGCATCTAGGATATGCCGGGCATGCCACCAGGTATCAGTGCACAGACCTGAGTGAGGCGAGCCCTGACCTGAAGAAACTCATCGATCGGTGAAAAGACAGACTAGCAGGCAAATGCATGCTGTAGTAAGTGCTGCTTCCAAGGTGTGTATGGATGCCTTGGTAGACATGAAGAGCTCAGTGGGAGGGGTGCACGGGGAGGGCTTCAGAGATGTGAGTTTGGAGCTGAGCCTTGAAGGGTGAAGGGGCTGCCCTAGCCTGGGAAAGGAAGGGCGTTCTCCTGAAGGTCAAGGTGAACGTAAAACGCTTTCAGCAGGGGCCCACAGGATCAGGTGTGGGTTTCAGAAAGGCCACCCTGCTGGCCGCTGGTAGGGTGGGCAGAGGGGAGAGGGACCTCCAGCAAGGCGGAGGACCAGGTGAGCTATTGCAGTTACCAAGTCTAATCAAGACACGGTGGCGGTAGGACCGATTCCAGACGTATTCGATGTATTCGGCAGGATTCGTTGGGTGTGCCCGTGGGAAGTCAGTGGTTCTAAATGACTTCAGGGTTTCAGTTGTGGGTGACCAGGTGGATGGTCAGGTGAGTTCAGTTTCTGTTGTTATTTGAGGTGCTTGCTGCACACCAGAGGGCCATGTGCTTGAGGCAGTTGTAAATGTAGAAACGGACCTCAGGAGAGGTTTCTGAGCTAGAGCTGTAGGCGGAGGGGCATCGGGGTGTATGGGTGGAGGGCGAAGGCTTGGGGAAGGAGCAAGGGTGCCCGAGGGGGATTTCGGGTGAGGCGAAGACCTCAGTCGTCCCTGGGCAGCGGCGCTGGGGAGGCTGGCGGAGGATGAGGGGCGGAGAGAGGGGCTGCGGGGCAGTGCCGTGTGGGGGGCCTTCCCAGTCACCGACCTCTTCTTACCCTGATAAAGGTAGTGCCACCTGGGATGGTTTGTCGTGTGGACTCTGGGCTCTGCTACCTGCTGGTGTGCGACTCGTGGGCAAGTGACTTAGCTTCATCTCCTGATCTTTGTAATGGGAATAAGGTAGCACCTGGTTTCGTAGGATTCAGTGAGCAAAGCACTTTGATGAATAAACACAGAAACCAGTGTGTGCACCTGTCTGTCTCTGTCACTGGCGAGTTCATCTGAAGTCCAAAGTCAGCCTGTTCGGGCTGCCCTGAGTCACACTCCTCTGGAGAGTCTGGTGGTTCCAGGGCAGCAGCGCAAGTTCTGGCTTCTTGAAGGTTTTCCAGATTATTTATTGGATTATTTTTTTCTAGTAACTATTCGTTTTACCTCTGACATCGATGTAATTTCTTTGTTTCTTCCTCACTTAACGTATTTTTTAATTGTTCATAATGCCTCCCGCATACAGCTTTCCCGTCTTCTTATTTTTTTAAATTTCCTTCCCCAGAATCATCCCTAAGGTTCTGGAATGCTGCGTTAGCTGCTCCCCCACGCTCTGGTCAGTTTCTGGCATGTTGCTGTTGCTCAGGCTACCTTTCCCACGCATCTGTAGGAATTGGCAGCGCTTTCAGCTCCTCCCCATTATGGTCAGGAATATGA